>WYDI02001519.1:0-19178 GCA_009867235.2 Psittacus erithacus
CTTGAACACTGCCAGGGATGGGGCAGCCACAGCTTCTCTGGGCACCCTGTGCCAGCGCCTCAGCGCCCTCACAGGGAGGAACTTCTTCCTTGTGTCTAACCTGAACTTCCCATGTGTTTCTGTTGTTGGTTTTCCTTCTTTGATTCTGAGCACAAATAACAGCTTAACCTAATGAGAAGTCAGTTAAAAAACCCCTAAAACATGGTACAAGTCAAGAACAGTTGAGGATTGCCGGACCTGGGAATTTCTAACACCCAGCACCATGGGTTTCACTTCCTGCTGCCTCTCCTACTGTCACAGAGCAAATCGTATATGTTGTGCCTCAACAGGAGATGCCCCATTGCCAGCAGAAACTTTTAATGAAAACAAGCTCTGAAAGATACTGAAGATTTTGCAACATACTATTGCTATAGATGAAAATGTGTATCTCGCCGGGAATTCATATTCAGTAGTCTTCCACAGTTCAGCACTGTGAGCCTAAGTGACTGGTTATTTTGATGTGAAGACCATACTTAGAGCTGTGAGCTGAACTTAGATGAAGTTCTGTAGCCCGAGGTAAAGAGTGCTCAGCATGGATAACAAGCTCCCAGTCTTTCTCATGGTATGTGAGTGGGATTAGCCATCTCCTTTGTCAAATTTGATGTAAAAGAAAGACTTCTAGCTAAGATAGGATCATTTACAGAGAGACTCATTTGGCAGAACTGAGTCTTAGTTCATTTCAGGCTTTGGCTGGTATAACAGAGGTCATCTCCACAGAGCTGTCCAAGAGGCCTTGCTGCCTTTCCAAACTCATGCACCTTCCGAAGTGTCTGTTCTCACCTGCAAGTTTAGGCCATTTTTATTCCCTCTCTTGGCTCCAGCACTCCCTACAGCCATTTGGGGTATTTTATGCTTCCCTTTTATGAACACTGTGCTCAAGCAGTATATTGCTAGCAAGCACACAGCTTTTGCAGATCATAATGTTCTTTATTTTCTCAATGTTGTTCATTTAGAGGCACTTTAAGGAAACATTTTCCTGCAAGTTGCTCGTGAAAGGAAATTGCTTTGGGTTGTTTCTTTATATTCAGTTTATCCTGACTTTGACATGCTGTGCAAACATACGTTGATAATACATGGGAATGGTCAAAAGGAGCAACTGAACTGCTTGCACATGCTTCTGGAAATGTGTTTCTGCTCTGAAAAGTAATTACCTTAATTTGACCTGGCTTTACTTAGCTCATCGTCTCCTCGAGCATCGGGTCTGCTGACATTACTGGAGTGGTTACTGGTGTCAGAATGATCTTCCTGGCTACTCTCTCAGAGACTGAATTATACTTGAGATTTTATGCATCATCAGGAGATTATTTCCCCTGTAAATTCTAATTGCAGGAATACCTCAAGCGCTTCCGTGCCTTCTGGATATGGTTGACAGCATTGCGCAAGTGTGACTGAGATCCTGAGGAGCAAGTGAAATGACTTGGATGCATAAGTTTACCAAAAGCAGAACTGGAAGAATTTTGCTGGGGCAACAAATGGAACAAAACTTCAGTGAATTTGGATTGGGAATGCTTTGGCCTCTATTGCAGGTAGGACTGCTGTGTAATATCCTATGTCTGGATGCATGGTGCACGATGCACATGCATGCGCCTCTGATTCCATGAAGAATCCCAGGGACATGCATTTTGGCAACATTTATTTATTTCAAAATTTGGGCATGATTTTGAATGGGGAAATTCAGGCTCAGAAAGATGAGATTTGTCTTTTCAAAAATCAGAGGCTATTAGAGGAGCTTCCTTTTCCCCTTGCAAACTGCCATCAGCTACCCCAGAATGGCTCTTGGCTTGGAAATATATGACTTGAATTGTAATTAATGGTTAGGTTTGTATATGGAAAGATGGTATTCTCATATTCTCTACCTTTCTGAAGGGAGGCTGATGGCCTGTTTAGAACCAGTCCATCTTTAATCTACTCCTTGTTTCCACCATTGATGCTCCTACCTTTACAAAAGAAAGATGCAGACTCAAGTGACTGTCAGAAGTCTGCAGGTATTGTGATTTGTGTAGGCTTCTGCTTCTCAGCCTCCTTCACTTGTCTAAAGAAACTGGAATATGTGAATTTAGAAGCACTATGACACCAGCATTCCCTCCCTGTATTTAATATGTACTCCTCTTTTCACTGAATCAGGAATCTATGATCAAAACCCCAGATTTTTTTTAAGACTAACATGCAGCTAAGGGAATTTTATTACATAAGAAATAGTAATATTAAATGCGGTCAGTGCTTATAATGGTGCTTTCTACCTGAAATAAGTGATAAAACTTACTGAATGGGTAGCATTAGAGTGAGGTGCATCAGGCAGGAAGTTGTGGGATTTAGTGATGCTAATTTCTGTTAAGTAGATAGTTCTTTTGTTAGTCTTTCTCTGCGTACAGCTTCAAATCCTTCCATTGGAATCTCGCTGTGGAAGTAAACCTGTTTAAAAGAATTTCCTTCTGTGGCACAGCATGCCTTAAAATATAACCGCAAGTCAACGTGATACACAGAATTGATCAGTTCAGTGAACGCATTCTTTTGCCTTAAACTGAAATGTGCCTTCTGAAAGAGCAGGGCTTGGGAACTGGAGATCCAGGAAAGGAGCAGACCTGCTAAAAGAAATAACATTTTGGTGCAACGAGCTCATTTGCCCAACAGCTTTCTACAGCAATTAACATACACTGCAGACGCGTGCATTGAGTGTGACAGGCTGCTCAAATCACCCTCTCCTGAGAGTGGGATTGTATAATCTGGAAGTAGCAGAGTTACACTGAGATTAAAAGTAGTGAATGCCTTGTTTCTCCAGGCTGCCGGCAGCGCTGCCTCCTCCTTGCCTCCGTGCTTCACACTGACTTGTAAATGATCCGCTTGGGCTCTGGTGTCCTAAACTAACAAAGTGCCTGGGAGCACCGTTCAGCTGCTGTTTGGAACAAAAGAAAGAGAACCTGAAGGAAATCCTGCCTGCACGGTAAAGCACCCTGAGTGCAGCCTGCCTGTTCAGGAGCACGCTGCAGAAAATGGTGAGAGACAAGGTAAGGAACCAGATCCTTTCCCTTCTTAGCTGGCAAAGAAAACCCTTTTCTTTGGTCAGCACTGGCAGAAACTCTGTTTTAAACACCTTCCAAGAGTGATGGAAACCTCCAGAGACCACAGTATCTGTCACTTGGGGTTTCTTGTCTCATGAGTCTGGGAAACTCCTTGAGACTTCCCCATGCCTGGAAAACTTCAAAGTATTCCTGAGAGAGCATAATGAGGCTTTAACTGTGAGGCATTGCACTTTCAAATGGGGAGGAGGCTGTTTCCATTCTTGCCAGAGGATTTGGTAGTCCCTGCATCTCATTGGGTCTGTCACCCATTTCAGCCTTTTTCAGTGTGGTCTGTGTAATACGGGACGTGCAGGTGGATGTATGGACAACATGGAAAAAGCTTTGTTTGCAGCTAGAGCACAAAGAGAGCAAGCAAAGGATTCACTTTTTAGTCCCATTCTCTCCACATTGTAGGATGCCTGAGTTGCTACCTGGTGTTGCCTGTTGCCCAGAGAGCTCCAGGTCACCTCTAAGGGAGTCCCATTGTCTCTTCTACATGCTAAACTTGCAGACTCTTCAGGCAGCAGCACCCGGATTTCCCTCAGGTGTGCTGAACATTTCAGGTGATGATTGACCGCTCTCCCTCATATTTGTATGATTATTAGTCTCTTCTCTGTGTGCTATTCAGCGGACAGCAGTGCTCATAAAAAGCAGATAGGAGCAAGCTGGGCTGCTGCCCCTGGTGAGTAGGAGAGAGGATGGGCTGATTGATGACCCTTGGCTGTTTTCTGATGTTGCAGTTGTTTTTTATGATGTCATTAGGAGGCTATAGTCACATTAAGGAATCCCTCATGACATCATAAAGGACTTGATATTTCGCTAATGTTATTTCAGCAGAGTGGAGCTCTGGCATTTTATAGTCTTTGCTTTCCCCATAGAATTAGGAGTTGTCTAACTACAACCTGGAAGAAATGCAAAAATAGTCAAATGCTGACTTCAAAAGTTATGGTTGAGGAATGCTAATGCATTTGGCTCTTTCAGAGCACACAGCACCTTTAGGTGGAATACATGATGTGTTTATAAAAGATGCAATGCCATCAGTGAATACAGATCCTCATGCAAAGGAAGAGCCAGGTGTGCCTTCCACAAACACACAAAAATACCTTTTTCTGGACTCCTTTTGAACAATGTGAGTGGTCAATGTGCCACAGGACAGCACCGCGTCACCATGTGGGCTTTGGCTTGAGAAGCCAAAGTTGTGGTGCAATGATAAGATGGGGAGAACACTGACAATGGAGCCAGGAGCTATCATTTCCTAACATAGAGGGGAATGTTAAATCCTGTATTGAGAAGGGCTGCTGTTTTGAAAAGCTTGGTATAGATGGAAAAAGCCCTGTGAGTGTTGTTGCCAGCTGCACTGTAAGAGGGGTATGCGAGGACCAAGGAGCTTAGCATCTTCATTGCGGTAACACAAACATCTCCCCAGGTGAAATTGCTGTTAGTTCAGGGTAGGAGATTGGGAAAGTAAGGAGGAGGAGGTTTGCATACCAAGGGAGAAATCAAATCACAATCTGTGTTACTGCAGTATTAAGGGAGCCCTTTACGTGGCTTTGTGCTGGTTTCTCCTGCCTTCCTTTGCTAATGCACTCAACAGTATATATTCTGTGTGGTACTAATCTGTGTCTGGCGCAGAGGTAGAGCAGGACCCAGTAAGGGACCTGTCCAGCCTTCCTTTCCCTTCAGAGTTTGCAAAAGGTGTGACATTTGTCTTCAAACAACATAATCTATTACCAGGTGAACCTGGAATTTTGCAACAAAGCTCTATTTGGAGACTGAAACCACCTTTCAGTAGAACAGTATCTCTGATGGTGCATCATTTATCCTTTCCATTTCAATGCCCTGGCCTCAGCATCCAGTATTGCAGCTTGGAAAGAAGAACGTTCTATTTCTGAAGGGGTTACTCTCCCCGACATTAATAGAGCTGTTATTAAATGGTATACACCATGTACAAGATTTGTCCTTTTTAACATGCTTGACATAAGACTCTTAGTGAAAGACCCTGGTGTAGCATCTGCATTTCAAGAGGACTTCAGAAAAAAACTGTAAGGAGACCTTAATCTGTCCTAGATGAGAGGGAAGAGGAATGGGAATCCTTGTTTATGTTGACTGAGGACTAAATATGCAGCAGGCTCTGAAGCATGTTGTGACATGTTCATAGGATGATGTCTGACCTGTTCCTGTCAATGAGCTGGTCCTTTCAATATAATTATAAGATATTATAGAACTTTAAATTTTGTGTTGGATTTGTGCAGCCAAGCAAAAAGCTGCTTAAAAAGGCCCTCTAGATACCAGAGGACAAAAAAACCCTGTTGTTTCTACTAGTTTTCAAACCCTTCAATATGTTCCTGCATAAGAGGCTTTTTGGGCTGTTTGCAAAGTCTTTGTGCAAGTGAACTTCAGATCAAGTACCTCATCGTAAGTGTTCCTTCTGATACCAGATGTTATGCCAGGTTTTCTTCAGGCACCCATGCCTGTGCCTTTGAGTCTTGTCTTTGGATCTGAGGAAGGCAGGAGAGGCAGGCAAAGTGTATGCATCCCAGAAGCTTATCAATAGCTGAAGCTACCTGAAGTCTTGCTGAGAAGACTTCTTCCTTGGTCCTTGTGATCCTGAAGCCATCTCCCTCTGGCAATGCCAAGCTCATACTAATGCTGAGCCTGTGGCCTCTTGACAGTCATACCCCCCAAGGCAGCAGATTTTAATCCTTTTCAAGGGTCAGAAATGTCTTAGAGCCTCTCATCTGCCATTACTGTGACTGCAGCTTGCATGGGGCTGTGCATGGTTTGATCCCAGCAGGAGCTGCCTGGGAATGGCACAGTCACCAACTAACAACCTTCACTCCAGAGCCTGTCCCTGTTCTTCACTGTATTGACACAAAACTCAGGCTTTGTATCAGAGGTGAAAGGGAATGGTGGGCACTCCACACATGATGCAGTATTCTTCTCCTGTGGTCCATGACTAGCTTTGCCTGCAAGTAGGCTCTGTGTGTCTCAGGCATTGCTCACCGTCCCTGCTGCTGTCTCCTCAGCTGAAGCCAGTTCCCTCTGTGTGATATCACAGCTGCTGGGAACCTGCAGGTAGATGAGGACTTCAGATAGCAGGTGAGAAGCAGGGGGGACGCAGCCCCCTAAGGAGCACATGCTTCTACTGTTATGCATTAACAGTGTCATGTGCCGTGAAGATGAATACAAAGGAATGTCCTCAGAGGACTTTCTGGCACCCAGCAATTCCCAGGGTCATTGGTGGCTTTGTGATTCTTTTTTAGAACACTTTTTTATACACTTTTTTAGTGTATAAATCACTGATTAAATATCTGTTTGCCAGGCTGCACCACCCTGGACATGCCTGGAGATGTCCCAGAGGAGGAGGTGGGAAAGGGGGAGAGTTGCCTGCAGCCTGGGATAGTTATCTGTTTGCTTTGAACAGAGCAACTGATCTACCTCTGGAGTTTTGCTTTCACACAAGTTCATCCAGTTCACCTACTTAGACTGCTCGTTATTAATAGAATCGTTAGCAGGTTCACTCCACAGCTTGTAGGGAAGGTGTGCACATGGGTGGCACCTGAAGACAGAAAGTATCTGATTATATCTAATACTTATTTGGCTCATCTTCCCAGGTGTGCTGTTCTCCAGATAATAAACCAGGCAGCTTCACAGAGGGAGGTACAGGCACACCCTAGCTGTGGGCTCTGGCTGTATTCCAGCATCAGCTAACGAGTGGGGTACCCTTGCTGGTGAGGAGTTAGGGCAGTGCTTGCATATACAAGGGAACACAGACATGGACCTGCAGAAATGTCACAGCTGAACTGATTTGTCACTAGCAGTAGGTCTTCAGAGGCACCAGTGCTCTCAGGCAAGTGCTGACACGGAGCTGCTTTGTTGTCTGTGAACTCATCCCTCCCGTTGTGCATCCCTCATTGCCCATTTATACAAAAACTCATCATGGCATGACTTGCTTTCTGGAGGTGCAGTGCAGGGAGATGTGGTTGCAGCATGGGTGTATTTGAATTTGCTTGACTCAGGTCAAGATGTGACCTGTGTGTTGGAGCACAATGTCACTTAACAAAACTCAGGTCTGACGTGTGCATGTGGGGAATGGATCATGCACGCCCTTCATGATGACAGGCTGCTCTGAGTCTTAGCACATACAAGGAGGTATGTGACATTCATGGAGGTCTGCCATGAACTGGAGGGCTGTAGGGTGAGCTCTCTGCTCTGTGATGTGTTCTGTGGCATCTGTGGTCTTACTCTGGCAATGAGGCTGAACACCAAGAGGTCAGGTCCAAGGTTTCAGCCGGATGCAGCTGAAGAAGAACTGAAAGGAAACAGAGGAAAGAAGGTCTCCTAAAACAGACTTCGCCACCTCTCTCGGTTGTACTACAGTGGGTACATGGACTTCTTCAACTGGATGCCACTTACAACCTGCTACACTGCATCTAGAAATGAGCATATAAGGGTGAGCAGTTCATTATTACTGAACACTCCATTCTGCCCTCACATGCAGATAGAGATCTTGATTTAGTTGTTCAGCCATGGATGCCTTTGAACTCAGACTTAGCAGAGAGGGCTGAATCTTTTCCATCTGATTCATATCCAGAGCTTCTGCTATTTACTCAAGCCTCTCGGGTGGAGACATTGGGCTGGAGAGCTTGTGGGAACAACTCCCTTCAAGTTCTAGCTGCAATCTGAAAGCTGCGGTGTAGGAAGAAAAACAGGGTAACCAGCCTGGCTTCAAAGTGAGCTTTTCTTCTCCCCAGAGCAAGTGTAGTTCTGACCCCATTTAACACCAGCTCTTACACACAATAAAAGGTTGGTACAGGCAGTGTTTCAGGCTCGTAGAAGAATTTCTCTGCCTGAGTGGAGCAGGTACATGTGTTAATAAGCGCTTTCTTCAGTACAATTACAAGGGTGGCAAGGGATTTTTTTTTGCATCTGGACTGCCAGGTTTTCATGGCAATCTTGCCATTTCCTGCAGTGCTCTCTATAGCCGCATGTGCTCCGTGCACTGTGTGACCCTTCAGCAAGTTAAGGCTTCCAGATCTACCTCAGAGTGAGCTGGAGACCTCTGGCCAGAGCAGCACTGGTTCAGCTCGACGAGATGGCTTCATTAGAATTTTCATTGCAAATTTAGTGCATGAAATAAGCTTGGCTTCCAGCCTGGTGCCTTGTCTCAGTCACCTATTGCTTTTAGCCTGTGCTCAGGATGAGCAAGAATGGCTTACTCAGTGGTAATCATGTGATCTTGGATTTTTAAACCTCACCTTTATTCCTGGCAAACCAACACCTGATTACTTTGATAGTATTAAATGCACTAGATATATGTGTGTTATCAGTTATTAATGTATGCTGCTGATACGTGGTTCTGTTTGACTTCCACAAAGCACCTTTTGCATTCTAGATGAAACAGGTATTACTTTGCCTAACTGCTGGGCAGATGGTAGCCTGATAGTTAGCCGTCTGCCCCTAGAAAGCATAGCACTAGTGGACCAGTGTCTTGGGCAATGCCTTTTTGTGCCTGGTAATAAGGGACTGCCAGGTCTTGGGATATTGTCCTCACACATCTTTGGCCATGAGTTCAAAAGGTATTGTGGGAGCTTTTCAGACTGAGTGTATTGTATGGATTTGAGGATTGTGGTCATCATATCCATGAATAGGGAAATGAAAAGGTGGCAACACACAGATTGATGCACTTTCAATGTAGTCCAGAAAGACTGCTCAGACTAGATTGAGCACAGCGGCTATTGCTGTATGTTCACAGGCAGTCAGCTCAGTGGAGCTGTGCTGCAGGGATACAGAGTCCTCCACAAGTAGTGGTTCAGGAGTTCTTTGGGATGTAAAGCAAATCCCATTTCCAATGGAATTTTTTAATGCACCTGAATGTGTAATAGTAATAGGAGCATTCTGTAAAAGGCAGGAGCTCGACCAGATAAACTTTACAATAAAACAAATATCAAAGCTTATTTATAGTGCCGTGCTCTCCTTCCTATTTATGAAACCTTGACATATTTATCTTTTATTTAGAAATTATTAGTCCCAAACTGGGCTCAGATGCTTCATCTCCTGTTTGAATTATGAGCAAGAAGGAATAGGAGAGCAATGATACCCCTGGAGTGATGGCTTTGCATCTTTAATCTAATTAATTTATGAGCATTTCCCGGGACTCCCTATGCAGCACCTGAATGCTTGGAAACACTGCATTTTAAGATCATATGTTTCCTTCTGCTAGCGTGGGTCTTGTGTTTCCAACCCTGTAGTGTTCAGTGCACAGAAAAATGGCATTAATAAGTCTTAGTGCTTTTTATGTCAAATCAAATTGAATTCATCTCTCCTGAGTTGTTTGCTGGTTATGTTTGCCACGTTCTGAGGAGAGGCCCACTGATAGCAGGGTAAGAGGTCCCTGTTTGTGGCTTCTCCTGTTGGGTTTGAGGCCACACCTTTGCTTTGTTTTCTGTAACGGCAATAACCAACACACTGATGTTTCCCTTAGCCCTTGTGCTACAGGGGTGAGAGTCTCTTGAGCTACCCTTAGTTTTCCTAGGCGTGCAGGAAGCAGCGGTAGATGCAGCACTGCGTGATGTGTCACAGGTATCCAAATCCAGCCTCTTGCAAATCTGGATCGTGCTCCTCTTTCCCTCTTTGGCAGGTGTGGAGGAGATGGAAAACTCCTGAATTAGCATTTGCAGTTTGTCAGAGCTGTGCTCCCTGACAGAATCACCTCGGATTGGCTCCTTTTCACCCTCCCTCTTAATTAATTTTGCCTGTGCTGAGCAAGCGGGCTCCAGCTGGCTCGCTGCTGTGGACTGATTTCCCTGTCTCCCTTTGATGTGTCTCCTGAGAGGGGCAGGGCACACCGGAGAAACTCATCAGAGAGCCCTGCTATTGCTTATTTTCATGCTGCCTTGGGCAGAGCTCTTCTCTGTCCTTTACTCTTACATTATTTCTTTCAACAGCAACTACACTGTCATAATACAGCAGACATTTCTAAGTCCTGTGAGCTGTGGGAAGCCTGGGGCCCGTTTGCTCCATCATTGTGGCAGGAGTTGGTGTAGGGAGAGCAGCAGCTGCCCAGGATGGTGTCAGAAACTGAAAGGCTGGGCCTGGCTTCCAGAGGCGCTCAGCACCCTTGTCCCTGAAGAGTTTTCAGTGCCAAGTCCGTGTTGAAGGGCTAGTGCCACACTGCTTGATGCTGTGCTCAGGCCAGTGAGGCTTTGCCTGTATTACAGGAGGTGGCAGGGGCTGGAGGGAGGGGGGCGAGGAGATGAGGCACTTTGGCCATAGAGAGCCTGTGGAGGAGGAGGAGGAGGAGGGGTGCTGGGGATCTGTGAGCTTTGGAGCTGGCATTTTCCAGGGTGCTATCAGGGAATCTGCTGAGAGCTGGCTGCTGACACGGGGGAACTAAAGAGCTTTGAGGAACGTTGATGCCTGCCTCTACGTGTATGGCTGCGTGTGCAGGGAGCAGGCTCCAGTCTGCAATCGTGTGTGCAAGGCTCGAGTCAGAGCTGCGGGGCACTTGTTTCTACTGCACCAAAGCAAGTAATCACAGCTCGGCACTTTTTGCTGTATTTTCTCTCTGTCTCACTCTTTTCTTCTTCTTTTCTTTAATATTGCCAAGCAGATGTTTGCAGGGGGTTGTCCCTGGCTGGACACCAGGGACACCAAAGCTGCTCTGTCACTCCTCTTCTGAACAGGGGAGAGAAAATACAAGGCAAGGCTCGTGAATATGTTCTTAGTCAACACGTTCAGCACTGCAGGATGGTGCACACTCACTTGTGGACATTCTTAGCAGTGTTGGCACGCTGAAGCCACAGGGACTTCTCTGCCCTTTGTGTTAGGATTTAGAGGTGAACTAGTTCACTCTGCAAAATGAAGTCTTGTGTTCCATCAAGATGCTTCAGTCCTGTATCCATAGAAATCCTCTTTCTGAGAGCTCATGTTTATAAACATAAGCAAATGGATCATTAGGTGGTTTAATTATGTCAGTCTACTGTGGCAGTTACTCAGACTTTTTGCAAGGCAACAATAGAGCCATAAAACTGGTTATCAAAGATCACTTTTAATAGAAAGCAAAGCCTGCTGGTTACTTTTAGAGTGGTTGGTGTTTTGCTCAAGCCCCAGCTAGCCCAGAGCTCAGGGGAAGAGGCAGGTTAGCCTGCATCATTCCACAGAGAGAGAACAGGCTGAAACTTTCTGGGCGCAACAAGCCATACCGAGAAGGCAGAAAAGATGGTCAGGCTGTGGATGGCAACTAAAGAGGTTCTTGTTCCCAGTCCCCAAGAGGTTTCATCTGAAGGGCATCCAGGTCAACCAAGTACTTGTAGCAGGTGGAAACAGAGCCGTGGGTTGCCATCCTCCCGGAATTGATGTGATGCGGGTGTGCACTTACAGATGCCTCCATGCCACGTATGGATCATGAGAGGCAGCCTCTGTAAGTGTTGGCAGCAGGAAAGCTTTTCTGACTTCAGGATCTGTAAATCTACCCCACACTCCAGAGGAAGATCTGACCTCCTCTATTACTGTTTCCACTTTCTGCCATCCACTCAGTTCTTAGTGTGAGACCTTGATACTTTGGCTGCAAGCATGCCATTCTTGAGTTCAATAGAAGGACCTCCCAGCTTAAACGCAGACATTGTCCAGGTTGCATTTTAAAATGAGAGTATTATTTGCACATCAAATATGCCATTCTGCCCAGCTGCTTCTTGAGTAGCAGGGAAGGGAAAGACAGGGCCACAAAATCTGCCTGGTACAGATTGCTTGAGTCATGAATATTCATCAGCAAAATGCAAAGACCTGGAGTTTTCACAGCAGCTCCACCCACCAGACTGAAATAACTGTTACAGCCTTTGCCAATACAATGCCAAATGAAATGGAATGTGAAGCAATTAGATTGTGTTTTCCATGCTGAATTCAGTGGACAGAAACAGAAGTTTTCTAGGTCTTGTGATCAAGTATCTTTTAGCAAACACTGAACGTAGAGAGTGTGCATGGTGTGGACTTTCACTGCCACTGCCTGCACAATGTACAGTGTGCTCCTGAGCACCATGTGGGCACCCCAACACACTTTTCCTGGGGCTGAGTGGTTTCCTATGGCTGTAGTAATCCCCTCCTGGGAGCTCTGCTTGCTTTCCATCTCAGTTCTCTTGTATCAAAACTCCTGAAAGTCCTCCACTGCTGGTTTTAATTACAAGTGTGTTAGCTGCTTCTCTCCATGTAATTACTAAAATGAATGGGGAGAGCAGAGATGGGAGAGTGTAAATGCTCTTCACACAGAAATGCAATTACGTCTGTGGGCATCTTTCCAACTACTCCGTATGTTATGTAAAGCTCTGTGTACGTATGTATGAGTTAATGAGGATATTTATGTTTTCCCTTCTTACCTCAACAATGGATTAATTTCAGACATATTTTGTAAGGTATTTGTGATTGTTATGGAGACAGATCAGTATCTCCTTCGGGCACAGTCATATCTGCCTCAAAAACCAAAGAAAAGAGATTACATGATTATTTCAGCATATGTGCACTATAGGCAAATATCTGATCTTGGGTGCTCAGTGTGCTGCTAATCTTGTAAAGTCACTCTTAAGTGCAAAGAGCTTTTGAATAGGTTCCTGAGAGGTGTGACATTAGGGAAACACCTGCATCTGTGCATCACTTCTTTAAGGACTTGCCCTTACTGGGAAATTAAGTCAAGCTGTCTGCACCTGAGTCTCTTCTCCCCATTTGGCCTCACTGGAATGAAAGCAACTGCATTTAACTGAAATTGGCCTGAAACTCGCTAAGCTGCTCTGTGAGTTGTTAACTCATAGTCCTTTTGGGATGCACACCAGGACTTGGAAGCAAAGCTTGGAATACAGTGGTCCATGAGCAGACCTTGCCTGCATGTGCATGGTGGAGGGATAACAGTATCTGACAAGTTGTACTTAGCCAAGCTTTATCCCATGTCTCCTGCTAAGGTAAATCAGATGATTTGTGTGTCATTGCATCCAAGCTAAAGAGGTTCTGTGAAACCTGAAAGTCTTTGATGCATAGTAGCTTAGAGAGGACTGGAATGAGGAATGATGGCATGTGGCTTGTGTGATCCAAATGGCAACTTCACTTGTGGACCAGAGAGCAAGTGTAATCCACGGATGGTGTCATAACAGCATTAGAAATACTAAAGAGTTTGGAGGTAGATGTCTAAATCTCTCTGTCTAAATCCTGCAGAGATGAAGGAGTAGATACATTATTGTTAGGAGGCATTTTAACGGGTTTTTCAAGAAATCACTACTGTCCTACTGAGTCGATTCAAATACCCTTACGCAGGCAATGCTGAAATAAATGCAAGGCACAGGAAAACTTTGGAGACCATAAAATCACAAATCATTTTTATCACTCAAGAGAGAAAGCAAAATCCAGCTTCAGTGAAGTCAGTAGCAAATGTCTTTGTGCTGTGGTACTCTTTGAGGAGGCTCTTAAATAGAAAAGGCATTTGGTTATGCACACAGGGAATGTTTTAGTGGTATTGTTCTTACTGAAACATTCCAGAACTTAATACCCAGCAACATTCCTTTTGAAGAGTGGAATATTTGAAGAATATTCCATTTGAGTGGAAGTCAGATGAAAACTGACTTCATTTAAAAAAAACCCCACTCTAAGATGCATGATAATGGATCACAAATGGGGAAAATATACCTAATAAAATACAGGAAGTTGCTACCATAATGCAAGCAAGGTGTTTCAGTCGGATGTGCTGTTTGTGCTGCCTCTGTTTTCCAGGCTAGAAATCCTTGTTTCTCATTTTCGACCTATTTTTTGGTTGCTGTCCTGACTCCTCAGGAGTATCAAGAGGAAGTTTTTATGCAAGACGGTGGTTTCTGAGATTTGTGTGACAAGCCTGGGTAAAATTCAAATGACTCTGTGATTTAATCCATTTGGAGCTGTTGCACTAAATCACTGTTGCTGTTGCTGACATCCCAGCCCACAGAAACCTGGAAGCCGATGATATAAGTTTATCTGCATATCTACAGGTGAAAACTCAGGCAGCCTTGAATTGCAGCGAGAGGTGTTTGCCTCTGCTCTGAATACATTTGGGGATGAGCAGGGTCTGCTTCTCTGAGCACTCGGGAAGGAGTCTGACTGCGCTTTTCCCCTTGAAATAAATTGTCCTCAAGGTCATGCTAGCTTTCAGAATATACAGCAGGAACTTTCCCTTTTATTCCCGGTGATACAAGACCCAATGTGATTTATTCATGAAACACAGATCAGGGAGCCGAAAATATTCCTAAATTGCCTATTGCTGAAGTAAGGATCCGCTGAAATCTGTATCTGGCCTCAATCTCCCGCAGTCGGGAACTTGTGTTTTCTGCAGTCATCCCTTCTGGGTTCCCTCCTGTTTGCAGGAAACACTGACTTTGTGGGCTAGGACTCAGCCTACAGGTAAAAGGAAATGGAGATGAGGGAGGCTTTAGTGATCTGTTCTAAACCCTTTTGACATGGCTTTGGGAGGGGGAGCAGGAGCCTTAACCTTTCACATGTCTGATTCCAGTTTCACATCTGCTGTTTATAAACAAACTTTGAGGTCTCAGCCATACCCCTTTAAGCTGACTGAATGTGTTGCAGAGCAAGTGCAAGCTCAGCAGTGTCTGCAGTTGCAAGTAAGGGGATGAATTTTGAGGAACAGTTCATAGAAGTGAAGATTGAGAATGTTACAATGCAACAGGAGGTAAGATCAAACAAGATATGGCGCTTCCTAAGAGAATACAGAGAAGTCAGAGTTTTCCATTGTTGGTTTTCCTGTCAAGACAGCAATTTCTAACATCCTAAAAGGAGTGGGCACAGGGATTAGGACCTTTGGCTTGTAAGGCAGTACGAAATGGATATGGAAACACTGACGGGCAGAGAAGCAAATGCAGGAAATCCTCCAGACACCTATTTCTGGCCAGAGAATTTCTCACTTGCTCAATCCAGGTGTGTTTTATTTCCAGTTAAGCCGTTGTTTCAGAGGCTATCAAAACAGCATTGCTCAAGCTGCTCCTTTCAGGAGCATGTGTGACTGACGTCGTCACTCACAACCATGGCTGGCTCTGGCAGGAGCCTCCCAGGGTTGAGGGCCAGGGAGTCTGTGCTCCTTCCAGTCCCCTGGGACAGGAGGACATGGTCACACTGTGCGCCTGTGCTGCCTGTGGGATTTAGATCCAGCATCGTCAGGTTGGCACCTGCTGCACCTTTCAGCATCCATCACAGTGACTTGGAAATCTCAGGAAGAATCCAAGAGGAAAAGCTGTGTTTCATCCAAGTGCTATTTTATCCCTGTAGGGTTTAGCTCCCGTTCTGCTTTGAGTTATCCTCTGAGGTTAGGAACATGTTGTATGGATGTTGTGCATAGGAAATGGAAGTTTCTGTGGGGTCTCTGTAAGTCACCAGATACGGATTCAGGAATGTGACTTGCAGCATTTAGCTGCCACACAGGATTATGCACAGGAAGCTTTTGGCTGGAAGAAATCTGGTGTAATGTTAAGGTTCTGTTCTGCTCTTGAGTGTATTCTTTCTGGCAGCTGCACTGAAGTGCAGCTATTGAGCTTCCCACCTTGTGCCAGAAGCTCAACCGTTCCCTCCAGCACAGAGGACTGCAGAGACACTTCCCCTCATTCAGGATATTTTTCTCTTTAAATCCATTTTAGTAATTTTGGTTTTGGATGGACCAATAAATAAAGGATTCTGTGATGATAAACGCAGTACTTGCAGCAGCCATAATGCACAAATGGAAGTTGCATCAGGAGGTTTGAAATGTTTCCATGTTTTATCCTGAAGCTTCAGTCAGTTCTGTCATCGCTGCGCTGAGCCAGATAATGTCTGGGAAGAAACACAGGAGAGCTTCCCTGTCCTGTTTTGGATAGAGGAGAGGGGGGTGCCAAGTTTGAGCAGGTGGAGGGGAAGTTACTGCTGTTAAAACATTCCTGAGACGGAGTGCATGTGAGGAGAGCGCAGCCCAGGCGTGGTGCTGCTCAGAGGCTCTGGACGCACTTGCAGGGCATATGCAATGGCCATTACATCATGTGGAGGGCAGCTGGGGAATGAAACTGGTGTTTGGACTGGGAGTGTTTCCAAAACAATACCAAGTTCTTTCCCTTTGTCCTCTCGGTTATACCACCTGTGTGCCTGGGAAAGGCAAAGGCTGTGGAAAGACTCCAGTAAATTGTAGGTGTGGAGTGAAATGCCTGGAGAGCACCGAGAGAACAGGCAGTGCCAACCCTAGCCACTACCTTATTAAATCGAAGATGAAAGGCCTCAACCCCCTTCCAGCCTCTCCTCAGACAGCCCCAGATTGAAGTGTTTGGAATCCTGCGCCTTCTCTGCTTTGCAGAGGGAAGTTGAGAACCTTTTCCAATGCCTGCCTTGTGGTGAAGGGACCCCTGACAGGAGAAGGTGGCTGGAGATGGGTGCCAGGTCAGGAGTGAGCTCATCGCAGGATGGAATAACGTCTTCCAAGTGTGAAGTGCCTTTCAGGATCTCTCTTGGATGCCCTGCAGAACTGGCAAATAAAGGGAAAAGCCAACCTCTGGCTTTATTCTTTGTGTCAGTGGATATCCTGCTCAAACGTGCACGGATTTCTATTCCTTCCCTGCATTAGGTTCATCAGCTGCTATTCAACAGCCACATTTCCTTCTCAAGAGCCTCCAGTTCCCTAGAAATTCCCCTATGACAACACTACTCTATGATTCTGCTGTAATTCCCAGCTCAGATGAGCTGGGCTGAACCAGGGCCACAGTCAGAACTGAAAGGAAGACAATTTCTTAGTGACTGGAGAAGTAAGAAGGTGAATTTTGTTTTGTTTTCCTCTCAACCCTTTCACATTGGCCTCTTATACCACAAGGGAGAGCACAGGGCAGAGCTCAAGTGTATCTCATCCTTTAAAGGGTCTATCCCATCAGCTCTCCTTGCTCTGATCAGCATCAAAGTGAATGCTGCTTTGCAGTTCCAGTGGAGTCAATGCTGAGGTTTTTGCTCAGTAGGTAAGAGCTGATGAGGGGCAGGCAGGTTTGCTGATGAGCACACATATAGGTCTGCTTCATAGAAACACTTCTTAAGCTGATTGTAGAGCTCTGAGGTAATGGTTAATTTCTGCCAGATAAAATAATATCCTCTCTAGCATGGATTTGATGTGATCCACCTCAGTAGTATCCTACATTAAAGGATATTTTGACGTAGGATAAAGGAGATGGGAGATGTATGTATTTCTTCCTGAGACTTGGGCTAAGGGACCTGAGCAGCGCTGGTGTCCTCAGCAATATGAAAACAACTTCCCGTCAGACCTGCTTATCCCAGGCTCAGGGCAGACACTGCCCTCTAAATGTTTCCTCTCCTGGAACAGCACTCAGAGGGGAAAAGGGCATCTGGTGATGCTGTTGCAGGGAGCATTGGAAGATCCTCTCCCACGTCTCAGTTGTGTGAGCTGATGAAAAAGTCTGAGTTTTCCTATTTTTCCTGGGAAGACTGAAATGCCTGAGCTCTTGGTGACATGGGCGGCTCTGTCATGGCCATGTTCCCATGCCTGTGCTCAGTTCTCCGCCTTTGGCTCTGTGTGTGCAGGGGGAGCTCTGCTGAGAAAATCTCTACTGTCCTTTTTGCACGGAGATTTGGTTTTAAAAAATAATTTCAATTAAATAGAATAAACCAGATAGGAGAAATCCACTGCCTCCCCTGCTGCTGTGCCTCCCAAACCTGACATCAGTCTCATCTCAGGGGCTGGGTGGGTATTTTTGCTCCCCATGGTGCAAAATGCATTTTCTCTTCTGCTCAGTCTGACAGTGTATTTGCATCTCATGCTAAATAAGTGAAACAAAGCCCTCTTTGAAGTGCATAAAGCCATTTATTTCAAAGGGGAAGCACAGAGTGTGGCATGTTGGCAGTGCACTTGGCTTGAATTTATCTTGAAATGCTGAGATGTCTTTTGTGTGTTTTTATAATTACATCATTAGCACCTTTAAAGCCCATTTCACTATCTTCAAAATGCTCTGCGTAGAAACTCAGAGCCAAGGAGGTGCATCTGAGTGGATGGAAGAAAATCAAGTGCACTTCATAGGCCAATTTTCTTGACCCATTAGACCAGTGGTAGCACCCAGCCCTTTGGAAGATAGAGCTGTCTGCTTCACCCATGAGCACTATGTGCTTTTCCCGCAGGCTATTTCTTATACATACATAGGGGAAACTCCCTTAAAACAGTCACTTCCTTAACCTTCTTTAAGGACCTCTGAAGACTCATCTTTGATGCCTGCAGATCCATGCCAGCTGGCAGTGCCTGCCTGTTGCTGAGCAGAGAGTTCTGCTTAATGTGCATAATGCTGCTTGCTTTTCCACTTCCTCCTCCTCCCTCCCTGCAAGTTTGTCTCCTCCACCTGCTGCATCTTGTTCTAATCTGGTTTGTGAGCACTTTGGGGCAGGGACTGTCTGATTTATAGCGTGTCTGCATGGCCCCTGGCACAAGGTAAAAACTATTAATTCACATCGCCCTATACTTAAAGAAAGCTTTATGGGATCAATACAGCTGTGCTATAAATAAATAACACAGCTACAGTGTGGTAACTTCATACTGTACATCACCTGCAAATAGCTCTGTAACCTATTACAGACTGAGACTCATTTCCTCAAAGCTGTGGCTGTAACCAGACCTGGGGTTTAGTTCTCCGCTGAGGTAGTTGTTGTGCACAGAATCCTAGTCAGAAAGATAGCCCAGGCTGGGCACAGCGCTGGCGAAATGGAGTTGGTCTTTAAGGATTCCACAAATGCTGGAAGCTCTAGGGATGCTTCCTCCTCAAATCACAGTAAGACTGGATCACAATTTATTGAGGAGCTTTTCTTATTTTCTGCTTTGGAGTTGTGGCTCATGTTTAAGGCTTTCGTGGTGTCTTTTGGATTAAAAATGTTTAGCAGTGATAGTGTAGGAACTGTTTGCTTATTACCAGTGTCATGCTTTAGAACATAACATGGCTTTCAACTGAAAGAGGGTAGGCTTAGACTAGACATTAGGAAGGAGCTCTTCCCTGTGAGGGTGCTGAGGCGCTGGCACAGGGTGCCCAGAGAAGCTGTGGCTGCCCCATCCCTGGCAGT
>WYDI02001519.1:35044-59471 GCA_009867235.2 Psittacus erithacus
AGGTCCTCCCCTGTATCCTGGAGAACTGATGAAAAGACAATCTGAGCTCCAGAGCCCCTAACCACCTCTCCCAGGGCCTTCTTTATGTTCTCCAGGCTACTGCTGTCTGTATTACTAGTACCTACACTGATCACTAGAAGTGGGTAATAGTCAGTGGGACTTACTAGCCCAGGCAGCCTCTCTGCAACATCCCTTATCTGTGTCCCTGGTAGGCAACACACCTCCCTTGAGACCAGGTCAGGCCGACAGATGGGTGCCTCTGTTCCTTTCAAAGTAGATTCCCCTACTACTACTACCCACTGCTTTTTCCTGGCAGCAGCAGCAGAGATCTTCTTCAGTAGTGCATCAGCCGGTTGTTTCTGGTGCGAGGGTGTTTCCTCATTGGCCCCCTGCAGGACAGCAAAGCGGTTCTGGGTGGGGAAAACAGATTTAGGAGGAAGCCCTTTGCTTTTAATTGTCCTCTTCCTCCTTTTTTTGTTGGATTTTTTTGTTGCTGTCTCCCAGCTTCCTGGGTTAGCGGCCTCCTTCTTCCCTCCATGAGCTGCAGTGGACGCTTGAGGCACCTGCAGTTTGGGCCTGGAGCAAGCAGCGCTGCTTCCCCTCACCTTCCCCGACATCTTTCAGCCTACTGACAGCGTCCTGCAGCTCAGCCGCCTGCTGCAAGAGTTGATGTGGTTGCCTTGTGATGGAATTTTTTGATGGAAAGTTTTGCAAATTATGACTTGAAGGCAGTATTGCATGTGGAGCTTAAAACAGTCTTTTATGTGCAAAATATTGTTATGATTACAAAGGGGTTTTAATTATTCATTTTCTGAAGTGATGACAGTTGCGCCATAGCTCTTCATCCTTCTTTGTGAAGCTGTGCTTTTCCATTTGTGTGTGCTTTTGGTTTTGCTTTCCCTTCTTCAGCTGGTCCTGCTGTAGCTAGAACTTCTGACTGCTTGGATGGATGCTACCACAGGTGGTGGAAGTGGAAGGTATGTAGTCTAATGGACTCCTTTTGACAGTCAGCCAACTGTGTGGTGGGAATCATTGCTTATTTTATTTATTCTGAAGTTAGTGGGTATTTAGAGTTAAATCTATTCAGAAATAACATTCTTCGATGTGCTTATTTTCCCTTTCGTCTGTGTTTGATCCTCTACACTGAAAAGTCTTCCCGTTTTTTGATCATAAGAGTGTTGTGGAGTCTTTTTCTATCATGTGGCACAAAAATAGTTTCATGACTAAGTAGTTTGGTGTAGCACTTCATTTTTTTCCATCTATGCCCTGAACTGTAACCTGGTAATTAAGACCCCCACACTAATGATTCAAAGCAAACCAAAATATACTAGATATTCGGGTTTTTTCTGTCTTCTATTAGCTGGCAGAGCAGAATCATGCCAGAAGCTTGGCTGAGAACAGGCGTTATTTTGGTATCTTCCCAGCGTGAGCCTAGTTAAGGAAATCTGTGAATCCAGCTTGTAGCCCTTTTTCTTCTTCTTTTTTTTTTCCCCCTTTTTAAAAAGGTAACTGAATAACTTGAAACGACCCCCTCTTATTTACTCAAATAATTGAAAATGCTTGGTTCTGTATCATTTCTCTCCAGTGGCCTTTTTTCTCCAATAAACTGGGTGTGTGGCTGCAATAAGTTGAGGCAAACAAACCAGAACATTTAAGCATGTTGGAATCCTCGCTAAACTGATAGCTGTGCGGTCTCCATCAGAGCATCTGTGGCAGAGGCATTATTGAAAATGCTGCTTTTTTGCATAGAAGACGAACTTGCATCAGGGGAGCTCTAAGAGCTATTGATTCATCCTTGAATGTCCTTGAATGCTTCCTTATGGTAGAAGAACATGTATCGTATTCACCTTTCACAGGAAGTGCAGTGATGTTGATGCAGCTGAGAATTAAGAAGGGTAAAAGATGGACTTAAGAAATAGAGCTACATAGGGAGTAGCCTCCTAGGTTACTAACATAAAAAACTGTATCAGCTTTTATAGTTTCTTTCTGGAACACCGGAATATTGCTGTGCTCAGTATCTGTCTTTAATCAGCTGAGCATGAACATGTATATTCTGAGAGTGTAAGGTTTTTTCATTTCCTTTTGCATTCTTGGGTAATTAGAATACTACTGGATTCTACTTAATTATTCCCCTTTTCAGTTTTTGTGCATCACTGATTTTTGTCTAGATGAGCAAGCTGTTTTTATAGATGTGGCTTTGAATTGGCAAACTTCTTTCAGTATGATAATCTTCCATTTTAGAAATGAAGCAAATCCACTTTTTAATGTCAGTTTGTACTTCAGACATTATTTCATGGGGAGTTTTAGGGAGTTGCCAGTCTTGAACTGGTTGGCTGGAGGAAAGCAGATTATGCAACTTTCACATTCGCAGTTTTATTGCCAGCTGTAACTCAAACCCTCCTATCAGTTGACCAGTCTTGCAGATCTACAAAGACCTCTCTCAGTTTTCCCTTTTACTTTATATAATACAGAAACATGTTTCCAAAGGGATGCAGTTATGTTCTGTATGCCTTTAATCACATTCTTCTCTTTTGCAAAAAGGAAAAACCTAATTTACAAAAAAAAAAAAAAATAAAATAAAAATAAATTACACCAAATACCTCTTTTTATTTTTTTTTTTTCCATACGAGTCACTGTTTCTAAAACTCCCATTGCAGTGACTCATACATAATGCTCTAAGGAGTGAAAAGAACATTTGAAAAAATAAAGCAGTATGCACTGAAGTGGAGCTGGGAAAGCTGGTGGGAAATCCTATATCTAGCCCTACTGAAAAAAAAAACCCAATGAACTGTGGAAAAATCATTTTTCTATATGCATGTAAATAGCTTACTGTGTGTTCTTTATAAAGATGTAATGAGATTTTTGTTGATGTTTGTCTTCAGATGTGAGAGCACTCACGGATTTTCTTGCTTCTTTGCCCTCATTTTTGGATAACCGAGAAGTGTAATGTTCAGATGTTTGTTGTGCTCACCTCCTCTGAGCCTTCCTTTCACCTTGATGTCATTGATTTGTCTTTTGACAGTTTTTTGAATAACTTTAAGACTCATTTTTGGAAACTTTTTAAAAGGTTGTTGTGGTTTGGGGTTTTGGGATTTTTTTAAACGACTTCCAGATTGACTGTTATTGTATGAATCTTTTAGAAGTTTGATACTAAATTTTTAGTGGAGCCAAGCTTCTAATCAGTGAGGCACACAAATTGAAAATTATTTTAGGGGGTTTTATATGACTTTTCTTAAAGTGGGGGAGGAGAGTCATAATTCATGAGAGAGAAGAAGCTCTTGGAGTGTTCAACTGAGGCATTGTGGCTTATACGATGACCAAAATAGTTCTTTGATTGTGGTTTGACTTTGCTGTTTTTGCAGACAGTATTTGGAAAACCTTTGTCTCGGTTATCTCTGGAGAAATGAAAAACCTCCAGGAACTGTGGTCTGCACACTGCTAGTTTTTTTTTGTTTGTTTGTTTTTTTTCTTCTTTTTAAATGCCCATAAAATGCTGAGATTGAGTTAATTTTCTTCATAGCATCCCATATGATGTGTTTTAGATTTGCGAGCAGTGGGAGGAGGAAGGAGTGAGCAGCTGTGTGGTGCTGAGCTGCCTGCAACACATAACTTCCATCATATTTGTCCTAGGCACATAAAAATTGAAGGAAAGAGATGAATGAGTGTGTCTGTGTGTAACTGTCTCGTTTTAGGCAGTGCTTTCTCAGGCCTACAAAAATGCAATATATTTAGTTTGGAAGGGTACGGCAAATAAATGCATTGCAATGCAAATTGTACATAACAGTTATAATGAGGTGAAGTGTAATACAAGATAAGTCATAGTTCTGATGACAGCAAAATGAAGAAATTACCTGGAGAAGTATTATGTTGGAGTCAGAACTAAGTGGAAACTCGTAACTGTTTTATATGTGATGGAAGTGGAATGAAAGGATATTTAATTTCATACTGACCATAAGAAATTACTGCCTGACTGGATTAGTGATCCAGGATGGTGTGTGAGAGCAGCAGCATGTAAACCTGGCTGCTTTCTATGCTTGTTTTCTCTTTGGATTCTTCCAACATCCAGCATCCACAGCTGTTGAATTAGAGTTTTTAGAAGGTACGTCTCTGCCCAGCTCTTTCCCAGTCCACTTATGGACCTGTCATCCAGCTTGCAAAATGTACATTTTTGCATGCCCATATGCTTCCCTTTCTCATGCTGGCTTTGAAGTTCCTCAAAAAATAGTGATGAAAGAACAGAGTAATGTAAGACTTCTGCATTTTATACGTCCTCCCTGTTTAAAGAACAAGCAGAAAAGTAGAAAGCTTCTTGAATAAATTCTTAATACTTTGAATTGGAGACAATCTGACTCCCATTGTTACATTGTTAACCTAGACATTTTTTTATGCTGGGCTTTTCTTCATTTCAGATGCCTTATTATGCAGAATGTGATACATGAGGAAAACACTGTAATTTAGTAGTAAGTATTGTGTGGTTTGGTTAAACATGGACATGAGTCGGCATCATGCCCTTGCTGGCAAACTGCATAATGGGTTACATTAGGAAGAACTTAGCCACCAAGCAAATGGATGTGGTTTGTTTCCTGACGCATAGCATTAACAAGCCTATGTCTGGCTTCTTCTGTGCTGCCAAGCACAGGAGAGTTATTAATAAATGGAGAGCAAAGACCTGCTAAGGAGATTATAGGGCTGCAGTATGTGGCATAATCATGGAAAGGGTAGAAGAACTCCAGTTGGTTTCACTGGAGAGAAGTCTAACGATGAATCTAATTGGATCTTTTTGCCCTCAAAATTGAGGTTACAGAGAAAACAGAAATAAAATTTTCTGAAGGGTGCACGCTGAAAGGATAAAAGGCAATCATCATAAAATGCAACACCAGAAACTTCTACTGAGGTACGAGGGAAAATACCTTCACTAGTCATATATCATAGAATAGTTTTGGTTGGTCATGTCATAGAATAGTTTTGATGGGTCATATCATAGAATACTTTTGGTTGGAAGGGACCTTAAAAATCATCTAGTTCCAATCTCTGCCACTGGCAGGGACACCTTCCACTAGACCGGGTTGCTCAAAGTCCAGTCCAACCTGGCTCTTGTACACTGCCAGGGATGGGGCATCAAAAACTTTTCTGTTCCAGTGCCTCACCACCCCCACAGTGAAGACTTTCTTCCTAATATCTAATCTAAATCTCCTCTCTTTCAGTTTAAAGCCATTCCTGCTTGTCTTGTCACTACATGCCTTTGTAAAAAGTCCCTCTCCAGTTTTCTTGTAGGCCCTTTTAGGTACTGGAAAGCTTTCCCCTGGAAGCCTTCTCTTCTTCAGGCTGAGCAATCCCAGCTCTCTCAGCTTGTCTCCATAGCAGACATGCTCCAGCCCTCTGAGTGTCTTTGTTGTCTCCCCTGGACTCACTCCAGAAGGTCCATGTCCCTCTTGTGTTGAGGGCCCCAGAGCTGAATGCAGTACGGCAGGTGGAGTCTTGCAAGAGTGGAGCAGAGGGGGAGAATCACCTCCCTTGACTTTCTGGACACCATTCTTATGATGCAGCCCAGCATACTTTCTGGAACACGTTGTCCAGAGACACTGTATGTTTTCAGGGTGTGACTGGTCAAGCCTCTGAGAAACCTGATCCACATGTGAACTTATTACTGCCTCCAGCAGGTTTGAATAGGTGACGTCCTTCTGATCTCAATTTTTTGTTTGAGGCTGTATTTGTGAATAGATAGTGAGACATTGCTCAAATGTGTGCATTGTTCTCTGCCGATTTCAGTGTGATCTGTGTGTGATTTAACTCAGTGTGATGTCGTGTTTACAAATAATTTTAGCAGGAAATCTGAGCCTTCAGCAATGTTTCCGGTTGTCCTCTTAGTAGTATTGGAAAAAGCAGTGACTGTATGTTTTGGATGGGACTGTTGTACTCTGGAGATTTCACACTTCCAAAAGCACCCGCCCTCGTTCTAACCCACCAGCCTCACTGATCACTGAAAATGCCAAGCAGTTTTCAAAATCCCAGCCTTTCTTCTCAGTGAGAACTTCAAATCTCTCAGTAGGTAGGCAGGGAGGAGTGCTATAAAATGGAAAAGTCCTTTTAAACAAGGATGCGAACACTACCTGCGGCAGCTCTCTTCAGCCCCAGCACTGCTTCCTCAGGTGGGTCAGTTTATGTGGCCAGGCAGCAGATCAGACCAGGGCTGCATCTTATTTTTGCCACCTGTTCCCAGTGCCTTCAGCTTGCCTCATGGCTGTAAATAAACAGTTTTGCTGTTGCTGTTGCAGCAGCAGGAGTGATGCTTGGTGGGAGTGAGTTGTGAGGGGATGAAAAATACAGATAAGATGTGGCTTGAGGCTGCTGCAGATGTGCATGCCAGATTACACGTAGTCATGACACTTTCCCAGTGTGGGAGCATGTTGAGACTGTATCTAGGAACCACTGAGGTCTTTAGAGGTCCTTTAGAGGTCTCAGCAGCCAGTATGCGTAGCGTCAGAAACACCCTGCGTCCAAGGCTGGCCCCAAGGACACCATGTCTCACATTGGGGCATTGTCTGCCTCTATACCATACTCCGTAAAATGCTCTGTCAGTGCTCCCTGAACATTGGTTTGGTATGCAGCCTGAGCTATGTTCAAGCTAGCATGTCCTACATGAGTATTTGGTCTTTGGGAATGTTTTGGTTGTTGGGCCATTTCCAGGCTCTACTTGCTAAGGTAAGTGTGGATAACAGCTGGCAATGTTCTCCAGCAGCAGTTGCTTTAGTAAATAGTGTTCATTGAACCCCTTCACAGAGATACAGAGACTTCTTCCTTCTTACTCACATATATTTATGATCAACTCTCAATGCATTAAGGTACTGGATTTAAATAAATGAAGGATTATCAATTTGTATGATCTGCTGTTTCTCTAGGATGACAAAGAAGCCAACAGACCTATGCCAAACAGAGGAGACCATGGACTAGGAAATGAGAAGTTCAAACCTGTGGTACCTTGGCCTCATGTTGAAGGTGTAGAAGTGGACTTGGAATCCATTCGAAGGAAAAATAAGGCCAAAAATGAACTAAATCATCATGGTGGTGGTGATAACAAACAGCAAAACATCATCCAGAGGCAGTATCTCACATTTAAGCCTCAGACATTTGTATACCGAGATCCTGTTTTACGACCTGGAGTCCTTGGTAATTTTGAACCCAAAGAGCCTGAGCCTCACGGAGTTGTTGGTGGCCCTGGAGAGGAAGCAAAGCCATATGTTTTAGGAACAGATTACAAAGAATCCATTCAAGCCAGCATTAAAGAGTTTGGGTTTAATATGGTGGCAAGTGATATGATCTCACTAGATCGGAGCGTTAATGACTTGCGTCAAGAAGAGTAAGCAAACTTCTTGTTTTCTTTTAGTTCTGTTTTTAAAAATTTGATTATTTTTTCCATATATATTAATTGATGCTTAAAATAATATTAATTAGGTAAAATGCCTGACAGGCAAGATCACTATACTATGTCAAATGTTTCCATATATTATTCTTAATGCTGTTGCAATGTTTCCTTTCATGAATGCTCAGTCTATATTGATCAGTCTCTGGAGTCATCTCTTTTAGTGTCTAATTGCATATATTAGCATGTTCCATGTCCAGCCACAGTCTTCATTATCATATCTTCTCTTAATCCATCACTTCTTAAGATTTGCCTTCAAGAAGGAATTATTATATTTATTAGAAATTCCTCTACTATTTAATTTATTCAGTTTTAGTTTCACCCCGATGCTTTAAAAATTGCAACTAAGTAAATAGAAAAGAAACAAATATTGTTCCCTTTAAATAACTCTGCTTAATTACCCACATAAACAGAAGTATAGATCTGCCATAGTGCTGTTTGGGGTTTGGAGCTGATGGAAGAGTAGTCTGGTAATGATTTCTCACTACATTTGTTATAAAAAAGAAAGGAATCTTAGAAAAACATTTTTTTGTTTGCTGGGAGAGTGTCTACTTTCGTGTGGGGAACTTCTGGGAAGTTGTCAGCATTCGCTCAATGATTACTGACAGGTTTACACAGCCTTTTCTGATCTTTGGTAAATGCTGGAGCCAAATTTGCTCTCAGGCTAATCTGCATTTGGTATAATTTTCCTTGTTAAATACCAGCTAAGAACAGGTCTCTGAGCAAACTGACTGACTGGTAGGGGTTTTTGGTTGTTGGGTTTGTTTTTTTTTTTTATGATGTGGTGTGGGTTATATTTGGTTTGGGTGATATTTCTTCACTGGGGGGGAGGTTATGTAAATTTAGATGTGAAATGAGGGACTTGTCTGTTTTCACTTCCCCCTCATCCCTGGCAAAGGAGCTATACCAACCCCTGGATTGAGTGCCAGCCTCTGGGCTGTGTGTTTCCAGCTCTGGCAGCTGATCTGTTTGACTGGTTACTGTCTGGTTACTGAGGCTCTGCTGTGGCCTCTTATAGTGGGTGTTTTTCCATTTTGTGAGGTAGGAGAGAGCTGGCCAGCTGTGGGTGCCTGATGTCTGTGCATGTACGGACCTCTGTGCTGAAGAGATTTTTCTGAAGAGGAGGAAATCATATGGGTAACTTGCATGGGTCAGAGTTCTCTTATAGAAGGTTATTCCCTAGACACTGCTGCTTCTGCTGAGGCATTTGGGGGCCCCTTTTGTAGGAAGCAACAGGACTAAACAAGCCCACAGAGAAAACCCATTTCCCCGTCAAGTGTTGTGATTAACCAGGCAGAGGGGAGCTGATGCCAGGAGTTCATGTTAGCAGAGCTGTCTTTGGCCTTGCTTTCCCTGGAGAGGGTGGGAAAGAGGTAGAACCATGCTCTCCTCCTTGCTCTCTGCTTGGCAAGGGCAGCAGAGCAGAAATGGCAGCATGTCGTGCAGGTGGGACTGGGCTGCCTCTGCCCAGGCTAGTAGCCCTATCTTTGGCAGCAGAGTACAAGTGCTCCCTCCCCTCCATTTTTCCCTACGGTGGAGGGCATCAGCATATGTATCTGCCACATAGTTTCAAACCTATAGCTTCCTGAAGTGTTTTTTGCCTAGTCTCAGAGTTTGTCTTTAGTTCTGTTTTGAAGGAGGGTAGTGAATACAAATTCCCAGAGAAGCAGCAAATACTTTGCGTACTTTGAAGAATAGGAGGTACAGCCATGCCGTGATCAGAACAGAAATGGTGGATTTTAGAAACAGTTTCCTCCAAGCACTCTTGCAGGTAAGTCTTCCATGAAGGTCAAAGCCAGCAGCTCAAATTAGTTAGGTTTTATTATTTAATGTTCTAAGCAAGCAAACAAAACAGCACTGAAAACATTGTGAACACAAGCCATCTTTCTGATAACTTCAAATATTTTGTGTATTGAATGCCTCAGATACTTGAATTGCCCTAAGTAGGTTAAGGGTTTTTAGCTTCCATGTGTCTCCTGGGAACAGCCGAAGACAGGAGAAGCAATGTAAGGTTGGCCAATACTGCTATATGCTTTCAGGTCTCGACATACTTTTCTGTTCATCCTCAGATATCAGCAAGAAATGCAGCAAAAGGTCAGATGCACCATTTATTTTCCTCTCACTGATCTGTTTAAAAAGTCCAGAAGCCATTTTGGTTGATAAGGCTGGTCAATATTCAGTTTAATCCTACCAAAAGGCAGTATAATCAACTTTTTCAGGCAAAGGCTGGGTTATTCGTTCATAGACATTCAAATCCAGGTAGACCTCACTTGAGCCTTCTCTTTCTTTAAGCATCAAAATTCTTACATGTCACTGTAAGCAGTAAGGTCTGCTCAATGAAGTATGCCAAATGCTTTCCCAGGCAGTGCTAGCAGGAGTGAAATAGTGCTGCAGGAACTTTTTCTCTCAGCTTGAAAGCCACATAGCCTTGGGGCTTGTCCCTGCTGGAAGGGGAAGAGGGAAGAAATGAAAATAAAGGGGGATTCAATCCTGTTTATATTTGACTTTAGAGTCGAATGCGTCACCAAGCTGATTTGTCAGCTGTCTTTATTGATTCAATAAGAACTTTGCTGATGATTCTGGGCAGTCTCAGCTGCAGCAAAAAGCCTTAACTCTTGCTGCACCCTGTAGAGAGGAATAACGTTGGATGGCGTGTTGAAGTTGCTTGTCAGATACTTCAGAATATTTCTGTTTTGCCAGCACTGTGTACTATTGCCTTACGAATTTTAACCGGCCTGTTTTGAGGTTGAAGCCAAGCACTTCTGTTGGCACATGGCAAGTCATAGGCTTGGTTAAACAAAATCAGTAATCTAAGGGGGTACATATAAGTCAGTGTACAAAATTTCAAAGATGGTATCATCTCACTGCAGCCTTTGAGCGCTCTGCAGGAGAGCCGGGGGAGCCATAAACTGGATTAAGGCGGAGCAATACCTTTTTTCCACCATATTTCTAGTTGCAGAGAAGTAGAGCCAGCTTAGCAGGCCCTGGCCAAAACCTCTGTACAGTTGCAGAAAGAAAGTTTTTTTCTTAAAACTTCGTGTGTTTTACAATTTTCAGATCTTTTTTTATTATCCACATAGGTGACAGCCTTTTACTTTTTAGAGCAGTCATTTATATTTTATATTGAATTTTACATGTACCTGCCTTCTAGCAGACCTGTGATAAAACTAATTTTAGCTTCTGGGAAGAAGGATATTAATTAGAATGCCCTCTGGATTTTATTTAATTTTTGTGATCAGAAGTCTGTACAGAGGTAGAACTGATGTAAAAAAAGAGTGGTAAAGTTTCTGGATGGTCATGGATTCAAGAGAAACACATCATGCCAGGGAAATAAAAAATGGACCTAGGTTTGAGGGTGAATGCTGTCAGGTAACAAGGTGTGTCCTCTCAAAATCAGAACTGAAGAGAATTGCTGCTAGAGAGAACAAGAACTGAGCTGGTTTTCCAGCATAATGAGTCACTTGTCCAGAGTATTTTAAAATAAAATGCAATTTATGGGTCTCTGGGTCTGACCAGATATCATTTTTCATTACAGCCTTGTCTCTAGCTCTGCCAGGAACACAGGCTTGGGAGAAAACATACAAAAATGGACTAAGCTGCACTCCTGGCAACCAGCGAGCTGGGACACTTGAGCCAAAAGTCGCAATAGGGCTATCATGATTCATAGACCTTTTTCTGTGCACAGATTTATCTTTTAAATGCTTTTCCACTCTTGGAATTAATGACATCCTGAGTCAGTGACTGTTTCCAGGCTGAAAAACATGGTGTTTGTTTAGCCTGTCCTCCCAGATACTGTCATGTACCTCTGTCACTCTGCCACCCTGTGATACAGTAATATCAGCGATATCTATATCAAGCTACTATATAAATGTTTCATACTGTTTCCTTATCATTCCTGCCATTCTATTTGTCTTTTCTTTAACTCTGAGCTAAAATGATCAAAAAGTTATTCATGTTTCATTCTAAGTTTTTTTTTTTTCTTTGAGTAGTAATGCCAAGTTTCAGGTCTGTCACTGACTATTCATACTAAGAGTGGTTTAATGCTCCATATACATTCATTAGCACTTACAGGGAGCTTTCCTGCCAGCTTGTTTCCTCGGTAGTGTCTTTGGATTATTCTGCAGCTGTTTATAGCCATTCTAATTGCAACTGCCAAGGATTTTTTCTACTATTCAGTAATGACCTGGAAGAGGAGATGGACAGCTCAGCTCCCAGCACAGACACTTAATGATACTATAGACACAAACTTCCTCAAAAAATTGAAATGAATAGACAGTTTTTACACTGTAAAATATACTCTATTAATGGACTCACCTGTGTCTACATAGTTTCTGATTTCTTCAAAAGATGATGGTGTGTTTCTGTGGCATGGCTTTCTTCCGCAGAAGCTGTGTCTATGGTTTGCTAATTTTGTTATTTATGGCTAGCTTCTTTTCAATGCAAAAGTCAAACTCAGTGGTCTGCAGTTCTTTAGCTCCTCAGTGCCCTTTTATAAAAATTGATGTCATGTTTTCCTCCTTTTGTTTGTTTGATAACAAGGCTGGTGTCAGCGATATTTATATACTGCAAGAGTTTGTCAATTTAGATTGCATTCTTTCAGAAATAATAGGTTTATAAAAAAATAATAGGCTATTCATGGCACAAAAATCCAGCAGAACCTATCATACAGATACCTCTGATTTACAAAGTCACTAAGTTTTAGGTAGCTGAATATAGAAGTATCACTGTGTGCTTGCCCTGTTTTTGTTCTCTTCCCTGAGTGTCTGGCATTGGTCACTGCTAAGAGTTCAACGGAAATACTTAATTTTGCTTTCCTGCTTCTGAAGTGGTCTCTTTTCATTTTGATCATCTATCAGCCCAACAGACTTTCTGGCAGGCATCCTATTTGTGGTGTTCAAAAAAAAAAGTATTTCAATAGCAGCTTTTATACTTCGGAAAGCTATTTCTCAACCTTGGGTTTGGGGTTTGGTTGTTGTTTTTTTTTTAATCTATCTTCTTACTTACATTCTGTTTTTCCTAAATTAGTGCTCATTTTGGTTTTCTGTTTTTGGATGCCACCCTGTGCATTTAAAGAATGTCTAACAGCATCTGTTTTTTAATCATGCTGGCTTTCCCTAGTTCCTGGCTAGGCTGGTTTTTATGATTAACGATAAAAACTTTCAGCTTCTTAATATGGTATCTTTGAAAAAGCTCCAGGCAACCTGATGGCATTTTACTCTTAGCGTATCTTTTCAATAAGCCCAGTTTACTTCTTTATAGTTCCCCTTTTCAAAAGGAGGCATTGCTAGACCATCTCTTTCAGCATTAGAAATTCAGCATGTTGTGGCCACAACTAGAGCGGGGTTCTGACACAGGTGTCTTCTGATGACCTGCACATTGTGCTGAGGACTCAATGTGCTGCTTCTCTTGTGGGTTCTCTGATGTGCTGCCCTCTGTGGAAACACTAATTAGTGATGCCTGAAACAGTAATGTCTGGAGCACAGTTTATATTTACTGTGTCCCCTGAGGTAGCAGAAGCTTCCTGCCTGTATCTTCTGTCCTGTCAGGTTCTCTGATACACATTGCAGGTGCTGTCTGAGTTCTGCTTGGGCAGCCAGTACATCGTGTGTGGTTGTATTGATGGCTTCCTCTTATCTTCATGCTAGAAGATCCCTGGCACATTTAAGCTGTAGTAATCTAGTTCCGGTTTTGGAGAATCATGGGGTGATAGAATGGTTTGGGTTTGAAGGGACCTTAAAGATCATCTAGATCCAACCCCCTGCCGCAGACAGGCCACAGACACCTTCCACTAGGCCAAGCTGCTCAAAGCCCCATCCAGTCTGGCCTTGAATACTACCAGGGATGGGGCAGCCACAACTTCTCTGGGCAGCCTGTTCAGTGTCTCATCACTCTCACAGTAAGAAACTTCTTTATAGTTAATTTATATCTATCCTCTTTCACTTTAAAGCCATTCCCCCTTGTCCTATCACTACTTAATCTTACAAAAGGTGGCTTCCCAGATTTCCTGTAGGTCCCCTTCAGGTATTGGAAGGCTGCTATAATTTTTTCCTGAATAAAGTTAATCAGTTCCAAAAATTTCACAAGGTACTAATGAATTCAGAGCATGCTATTTTCTCATTCAGCCACTGAAGCTCTACTTCTCTCCCCCTTCCCTTCCTCCCCTCCCACCTACCGCCCCTCACCCCTCCCTGAATTTCCTGGAAATTTGGTACATCCAACCATTTTCTTCCTTCTTCCGTCTGGGGGGGAAGGGGGTAGAACCTCTCTCACACACACACACACACACACAAACACACAAATAAACCATGTCCATATCCACTCAGCTCCATGGTTGAGGGTGTGAGGTGTTAAATGAGTCCTTGGGCCAGGCCTCTCTTCCACTTCTTCCAGTCTGTTTTATTACTTTCTGTGGCATATTTAAAGATTGGCAGGACAAAGCAGGCACAGTGATGGCCAAAGGTACTGCTGCATTTGGAGCTGTGGGTAAAAGCCTAACTAAAGAGACCTGCAAAGTCACTCTTCCAAATCAACAGGTTTAAAGAGACGTACATGAAGTGATTATCACTCTAGAAGTCAAATTGCTTGAAGTCTGTGGTTAATTGTCATGTCAAATCAGTGAATAATATTCTTTCTTGCATTCTCATGGAAGTCCTGCTGCATGACTTTCTAAGCAGCAAGTGTTGTATAATAACCTCAGTATGTTAAAAAAAATATTAATGCAAATCCCATGCTGTCATTGTGTGTTGGTCTTCTTTTAAGGAGACAGAGTCAAACTGCATTTTGCTTGTTATGTCATTATTCTAAATGGATCTTTGCAGAACATAGTCTTATGCTTTTTATTCCCAGTGTTTGTTGCTAATAGCTGGTTTGTTGGGGCAGAAAGTATTCATTTGGAGTTGGAAATTTTTTTACTGTCAGGATGAGAGATGTGCCCAGGGTAAAACCATGTTGGCTATTCCAAGTCACCTTCTTCATCCACTTGGAAATGTCAGTAGCATATACTCTGCCGTCTTTCCATGGGCTAAGATTAAGCTGCCTGGCTATAGTTCCCTGGATCCTCCTTGAAGGTGGGCATGGCATCTGTCTTTTCCCGTCCTCCATTCATAGACAAGTACCAGAAACTTGTAAAATTGGCAAAGCATAACCTCACAAGTTCCCTCAGCACCCTCTGGTACAGCCCAACCAGTCCAGTGAATTTGTGCTCTGTTTATCCCATTTGCTGTGATATGTCCAGTGAAATGGTTCCTCACTCACCCTTCCTTCTTATGGTGGATATTCCTTCACTTCCGCAGACTTAGCCACTAGACACGCAGGATGTGTGACAGCAAATCTTGCAAGGAAAGATAGTAAAATCAGGTGTTGAGTGGCTCAGTCCTGTTTGTGTCCTTTGACATGAAGTTGCATCTCATTCAGCTCTAAACTCATGTTTTCTTTAGTCTTTTGCCTACAAGCCCTTCCCGTCTCACAGACGTCAACTCCACCAGAGCTTTGCCTTTAATTCTGTCTGCATGTGGTCAGGCAATATTTCTGTATTCCTTCTAGGTAGCCAATCCATGCATCTACCTTCCCTGCTCTTCGTTTTTGCATTGGAGCTCCATCAGAAGGTCTTTGTGCAGCCAAGTGGGTTTTCTGCCATGCCTGTTTGACTTACTGCATGTGGGAATGGACTGTTACTGTGTTTTGGGGATGTTGTTCTCAAAATGGGCCCTTTATGGCTAAGTTGTGACGCCTGAAATCCTGGCAGTTCTTGGGAAACATTTAAATAATAGCTTCTCTATGAAAGAGTCAAAAAGGCAGAGAAAACTACTCGATGGACAAAACCACTGATGACTGCGAGTGTGAGGCTCTAACAAGACACTGTCTGGCGTATGGCTCATTTGAAGAGCTGCACCTGGTTATACAAGATCAAAATAGTGAGAGTTGTTCCAAAGAATCTCTGTTCAGTATTTCTAAATATTATGTATCTACAAAACTGTAGTTACACTTGTCCCTTTGTAGTTTTTTTTATCTCAAAAACACTAAGAAGCAATGCAGGTTTTCCTTTATGAAGTTAATGAAACATTTCAATCCACATCTGCCATTTCCATTGGTATATTTTGCTGGGTTTGGGTCATGCTTATTGCACTTTTAATTGAAATTTAAATCAAGAAGCATTCTCTTAAAATATACTGTAAGCAATGCTCTGTGAAACTCCCTCTTTGTCCTGTTAACTAGCTTACAATACATCCCTTCAGCCAGGGATGTTAGTACTGTTGATTAGATTTCATACCAGAGTAATTAACTGTGCTGGCTTTAGAAAGGCTCAGTGCTCAGTGTGCTTTGCTCAGGCTTGATATGCTGTTTTTATCCAATCCTTGGACAACTTTCTTGCAAATTATTCTTACTGACCCAGAGGGTACTCGTCTTGTGACTGTATTTAGGACAGGGTTTTTTTGACAGCTTCTTTTGACAAATGTTGGAGGAATTTTATTCTGAGTAGTTTGACTGGGAGAGGAAGCATCATGACTCTGTGAATGTTTATGGCATGAGACAAATTAAACTCTTACTGGATATTTTTTTGGTTTTCAGTATGACAATAGAGAACTGCTATCTGCTTGACAGCATAAGCCAACATTTCAGCTGTATCACCCACACACATCTGTCAGTCTGATCATGGCAAAATAAATATTTTTAAGTGTGTTTTCCTTCCATGGTTTTATCTAGTTTGACTTTTTCTTTTTAATGACATTACTGCTTTTACAGGGAATGTCCCCTGGGCCACACAAATTCATCCTTGAATAATTGGATTTGTTGCCATAGGTCACCTTTTTACTTCAAACAGAATAACTGGCAACAAGCTTTTGTTGAAAAACCTGGAAAAGTAACTCTTTCTTGCTTGAATATGATGTTCCTTGTGTACAGAAATGTATTTTTGGACAACTGTTTTTGCAGCTCGTGGCATCTTATAAAAAAAATTGCAAGGAAATAAGAATTGGCTTGGTTTTAAAAATTGTAGTTTTGAAGGGCCTTTTTTTTTTTTATTTTTTTTTTTATTATTTTTAGTAGAGCAGTGGAGGGAATTCTTACCAAAAATAAAGACTTCCAAGAATGCATACATGCAAAGCTGTGTGTTAGTAGAGCAGAAAGATGTTACTAAAGGTATTCTGCTGTTGTAGTTTGATGGTGACAGCTTGAACCCTTTAGTCAGTCCGAATGCTATAAAAAAATCAAGTTATGTAGAAAATTTCTGGTGCTGGACTTGATTTGAAAAAATACTGAAATCTGTAGTCATATTCAATTACTCAGGGTATGAAATAAGGCAGATAAATCTTGGCTGCTCATTAAAAATGGATGGTCTTTTTACAATGGGCAAATAACATGAATTTAATATGTTCTCTTACAGTAAGTAGTTAGCTGTCCAGTCAATCTTGTCATAGCTAGGAAGGCTGAATAGCAAAGCTCTGGAGTGGACCCTGCTTTCTTCAGGAATGTCATTAGTTCCTTAATTATAGCACTGTGCAAATTACATATTTGATACTGGTGTATGAAGAATATTTCAGTCATTACTGCTGGTATCTGTGTCACTGGCAATGGAGCATTAGGAACTTGGTTTCATTTCACAAGGTACCTTGGGAAAACCTTTTATTCAAGTGCCACACAGTACACTGGAACTCTTCTGTAACCAAGAAAACTAATTTTATGGTACACACATAAATATTTGTGTGCCTCAGTGAGAGCTGGGCTTGAGAATCAGGTGAGTTATAGTGGTCACATTAAATCCGGAAGGCTGGCTTTCCACGCAGGTTATCAGCTGCCTGACTGCTGGCAAGATTCCTGGAGGAAAAAAGTGTGTTTAAAATATAATTAGCCATGTATTGTCAGAGCGTCTCCTTGTGGTCAGGAAGGATTTGAATTCCAGGCATTGGCCCTAAAGCAAAACCAAGCATTTTCTGTTAATGTTTCAAGTCCCAGCTGTGAAAACTACAGTGAAGATGAATCCTATGTCTTTTTACCTTTGGCTGCTAGCGTTTCAAATTATAAGTTTCAACAGAGAAATTATTCACCCAAAAAAGTACAAGGAAGTTGATAGGGACACCAGGTGCATTAACTGTAGTTGGATTTTCTTACCTCTGTGTGTGCATCTGAAATGAGAGGATCAAGTTCTGACCAAGACCTCTTACTCAATAGAAATGTATAGTGCAGCACCTGGAGTATGTTTAAATTCTGCCTTAAACCTTGACTTGATAGTAGAGGGAAGAGAAAAGCCTGAGGTTTCCTGCAGCTGCTCATGCAACCCTTCAGGTGCTGTCTTGCACCATAGGAATTTTGGGGCAAATGGAGGAAGCGTTCTGTTAAACGAGTTGTAATCTGAATGTGAAACAAAATTAAATGAACTTACAAGTTTTGTTCCTGTTACCCAGAACTTAGAGTGGGAGAGCATGTAAATAAACTTGCATGACGTAAGTTATAATTCAGACCAGCTGAGCATGGGTAGGAGATTCAAGGTTTAGTATCTGATGAGCAAGGCATGGTGGAAAGAAAGCATTTCTGTGGGACTAAGCCCATTGCCCTAAGCTTCCGTCTAGCCTTTTATTTACAATATTGGATAAAACCAGACAGTGTTTGAGAAATGCAAAATTATGCACAAAGTGGACTCTTTTGAGCTTTACATAAGCTACAATGTGCTGCAGTTGGCAATTCTCATAATTTCTCCATTGAGGTGGGAACTAGTTACAGCTTGATGTGCTTGCTTTTACCAGTGTTCTCTGAGCACACTGCGCTAGCCCCTTCAGAGGGGAGAGGGAGTGCATGACAGCGAGCTGCTGTCATGCAGCTAGCTCACAGCAGTGTCCTACATTGGTGATGAGTGATCCACTTGCACCATCTCCTCCCTGCAGGAGTGCCTGGTGTGTCACAGTGCTGCAGAAGGGCTGGAGATGCTCTGGGGAGGTACTGCACCACTTTAAACCGTAACAGGAAAGAAGAGGGCTTTGGCTCCATCTCTCTAGAATGGGGTTTCCCCTTCCCTAAGGAAGCTGCCCCAGCTCTCCTGCTCTTTGTTTATTGCTTCAACTTTTGTTGTCAGTGTTTTGTTTGTCAGTGTTGGGCAAGTGATACCATGGGCAAGAATTCTGTGATTAAAAGTAGAAATGCAAAGCCTATTCCTTTAACTTTCCCATCAGCCGTAATGTAGGATCTCTGTATAAACTTTGCCCTGAATTTGGATGATGGCACTTTTGGATGTATGACAGGAGATGTAGCTTGTGCTTCCAGGTCCGTTAATAACAGAATGTATTGCAGGCTGCTTAAGGACTGGAAATAGGCAGTGCTTGTAGCTAACGCAAAAAAAGCTGAATACTATGTTTCAGCATAGGTTTAAGCTACTAGGTTGTGTGTAGTAAAGGTTTTGCTGCTGTTTGCTGAAGGGGAAAAATATATAAATTACTCAGCTGATCAAACTGTCTTAGGATTGTCTGTTCACTTCTCTTTCAGAACCCCTGTTTTGTAAGCTGACTACTATAACCTTATATTGATATTGATGGTGCATAAAAAATACCCTGTAAGGCTTCATAGGTAACAAATCTAGTATTAACATTAGATTCACTTGGTTATATCTTAACAAAGAAATGCCCAGTTCTGTAATCTGCTTCTTCCTACTCTTAGACTTCTGCAATGATCCCTCTAACATGCAGACATGAAGCAGCCCGTCTCAGCTAGAACCTTAACGATGCCAGCCATGTAGATGAGCACGCTGTTAGTGTTTCGTGAAAGAACCTCTCCATCCGTCTTCCTAGGCAGTAGATGCAGTTTGCTGCATAATAAATTGATGATTTAAAATAATAAGCAGCCCTGAATTCAGTATTAAAGGATATAAACAGCATGCTGTCTGCTGAATGACTGTCTCATTGTCAGAACTTACTAGAAAAGGGAGCTGCAAATGAAAACAAGAGCTCCTAACTTATTTTGGGGCTCTGCTACTGCTAGACCCCCTCAAAGAGTGAAAAAAATGCATACATTATAAAGCAATTACCAATAGGTGATAATTGATATCACTATGAATCTCATACCATTTTAAACATGAAATAAAATATTAAAATTGTGAACAGTTTTATACTAATGGAGAAGAGAGATTTTGTTTAACTTCAGTTACAGTTTCAGGATAAATGCTAATTTAAGACCTTCAGCTTTGTACTGATTCAGGGCTCTCAGCTTGAAATGGCTGACTCGAGCTTCTTAGGAGTTGGATGCTGGAGCTGCTACAGGAATGCAGTATCATCTGCCTGCTACCTCAGAGGAATCTGTGCTACTACATTTTGGTCAGAGCACAGAGGTACAGTGCTTTAAAATCTGAAGAGGGGACTAGTGTGCCTTTGGTAAGTGAGGGTGCTAGTTTGATAGTTTGTTAAAGAAAATTTGTTTCCCACAGCAGAGTCTCAAATGTCAGAATCTTAGAAAATAATTTAATGATTGACTGGTGCAGGAATAGGAGAGCTTGAGCTGGTGCCTTCAGTGAGGGACCCAGAACAAAGAAAATCTTGGGGGTTTATACCCTTACATTCTGTGCACTTGACCAGCTCACATTGTTCTTGGGCCTTGCACATGCCTCTTAGTTTTGGTCTGGGATCTCCCTGTCTGCCATTGGGTTCTTTTGTGGTGGTAAATTCCTTCTTACCTTTCCAGTAGTTGTTCCTTACTCAGGATGTATCTGCTTTATCTTCTAATTTGCATTGGCCTCAAGACTTTCATTTACATATCTAAGCAGAAGTTGTTTTGGCCTAAGGCGTCAGCAACTTCAGGTATCCATGCTAAGCAACTACTTATGCAAAGCAAGACCACCCAGTCAGAACAACTCGGCTGAAGAACTTAGCTAGCTAAACTTAATTCACAAATTGACTTGACAAAAATTGTATCAGATTATAGAGCTGGTTGCAGCCACTATATGTATTACTTTTCTCCTATCTTAGGTGCTAGTATACTAGGGAAGGTAGGAATTCAAGATGACGTGGGAAGTGCTTTTGTTGGCTCAAGGTCTCAGACTGCTCTCTAAGTATCTATTTGACTGGGGCTCAGCCTTATATTGCTGTCGAGGTTCCCTTCCTGCTTTTTTGCTTGATGGCTGGATTACTCTTCCAGGAGAAGCAGCCTTGAGCCTGTGCTTTTTTTACTTTGAGGAAGTTTGAGCATATATCTGCAACCCTGCAGCCTCCCCATTAACAGCTGTTAGTGGTTGCTATCAGGGAGGCTGTAGGGTCATCCAGTCCTTGGAGCATGTACTCATGATCACATTTGTGGGGCCCTTGGACATCAGTAAGAGCAAGCTAATAAAGAGAGTACAGAGCTGTAAGAGCAGAAGTTTCCTCAAGCCAAGGAGGTATCCAGCTCAGATGTCCAGCTTTTTTGCAGAGGGGTCCATACAAAAGGGGTCCTCTCCTGCTGTGGCTGGTGCACAACTTTGTAAGTAAGGGACAGGGACGTTGGTGTGACGCAGTCTCCAACAGTGCTGTTCCCTCCCAGGGGTGGAGAGGAAGTAGGACTAATTCGCATCTTAAGTATACAGGCTAATAGAAGAAATGTTACTCACCCTGTTTCTCCATTAAATCACTACAGTATCTTTCAAAAGGTTTCATCTCGCTCCAGTGATGAGTCAGTCCATTTCTTTGTTAAGTGAGATCAGTGCTGATTTGGGGACAGGAAGTTTTTATTCATGGACTGATCTGAAGGTGTAGCTTCCTTTAACCCGTGAGCTCCCTCATGAGGGAGGCGAAGCGGCTCTGCCCTGGGAAGGTGTTGCCAGCCCTTCACAGATACATGCATGCGTGCTGCTTCTTGCCCTATACAATAACTCTTTACAAGGGTCAGGAAAAGTGACGTGAAGTGTCTAGAGGCAAGACTAGCTTAGGGATTCTCCCCTGTCATTCCTGCACACCTTCTGCAATGTGTTGCTTTCTCAGCTATAACATAAGAATTCAAGATCCATTTTTGTAAGTGAGTTTGTTTGTCAGTTTGGTTCAAAACATATCACCACAGCTGGCCTGCAGACTGCATCTGATAGGACATTGTGCTGTGGGCACACGTGTGTGGGCAGGACAACACCCAGGGGAGGAAGCTAGAGGTTGAAACGTATTTAAATCCTTTTTGTCACAAACCCTTTTGTACTTTGAATCTGCTCATGCCAGTTTTCAGTAGCTTGCAGCTTTTTCCTGGGCATCCATACCTTCTTGACCCTATTTTTTTAAACCGAAGCATGAGGCTGGAAATAGAGGCTTTTTATTTTCCTCTTCTGGGGCCTAAAATTTACAGGGAAGCTGATACTGTGAAATTCGGCTTTAAACTCAAGGAAAATGCGTTTGCGGTCTCTTGGCATTTGGTTTTCCAACCACTGGATGTCAGTGCTGCTCCACTAAAGAAAGGCTCTTCCCTGCTTCCTTCTCTGGGGCTGCGGAGGAAACGGTAGCGGAGGCTCCTGATTTTTGTCGCTGAAATACTTAAGCTACATTCACATTCCTTTGGAAAAAATTGCGGCAGAGATTAAAATATTTATTCATGGCACATATCTAAAACAACTACTGTGTCTCAAACCCCTACTTCTCAATGCAGGATGAGAGGCAAGGTTGTGCATAGGAGTTGCTGCAGTCTATTGGAGATTATGGGCTTGGTGAGTCAGTCTGTGGACTGTCCAGTAAGTGAAATAAAGCCTTTGGAAAAAGCCTAAAAGTATGATCTTACTGCAGGTATAAATGTAGTGCTTTTATGGCTTGCAAATGGCACATTTAGCAACACGTGATTTTTCAAGTTTAAAAAGTAAAACGTGCTGACAGATTTGAGGAGATTAAGTTGGATATGTAGCAAAAAGCCTGTCTAGACCTCTGGTTTTATGTTTTTAAAATGTATTAAGTACAGATCAAAAAATGCTTATAAATTGCACACAGATGTGTTATTCAGTTCAGGCTTTTGTAAGAGATTTGGCTTTTTAAAATTACTTACTGTCTTTCATTTTTATGCTCTTCACTCTTTTGTTCCTAAATATGACTAAACTACACTGCAGGAAGTGAAAGAAAGAAGCAACCAAAAGCTTTGAGGTTTCTTGCAGTGTTTCTGGTTTTGAATGCAGTCTGAAATGTAGTTGCTGCCTTTTTAGCTGGCGAGCAGAACGATTTCCCAGCTAAACTGCTGAAGTTACAGGTCAGCGACAGAGTGCAACCTGCACCAGATACCACCTTCTCCTTTGAGGCAAAATGTGCTATTAATTTCCACTACTTTTTACCTGGAGCTCTTGAATGGTGTTCAGCTGGCATGCTGACTTTGAATATTTAACACCCCATTTTCCTGCATTTTAACATAACTGTCACCAAAATTAATCCAGATGAATATATGTGTAGGGCAGCGCAGTTATTAGCCTGTAATTAAACATGAAATGGAAAACCTCTTTTTTACACAGCTGACTTATCACACCTAAGTATCATAGCCATTTTATCTCTGCAGATGGCTAAATTGTCAATGCTTTAAATGCTTGTGCTACAGATGGGAAGCACTGCCGTCTGTAATCAGCTGAAATCTTCTGACAGAGATCTGTGGAAGGCAGGCATCAGTGGCCTGAACCATGCATTTTAAACAGTCTAGCACTTGTATATTTGTGGCTTATAAATATGATTAACTTGACTACTTCAGACACAAAACCAATTGAACTGGAGAATTTTAGTCAGCAAACTGTACTTGCAGCGATCGTGCTGTTCCAGAGGCTGCTTACAGCATGCTTAAGAGAAGAAATACCTTATTATATTGGACTTAGCTATAGACTATTTTGATTCTGTAATTTTCTTTTCCTACAGAACTGAAATTAGTAGTGTGTCTCTACCAATTACTTCCTTTTTTTGGGGGGGGGGGGAGGGGCATGAAATATATATTAATGCTGTTCCCTGGCAATAAGTGAAATACTCCTATAGATCTGTTATAGGAGATCTTTCCACATTAAATTTTAATTTAATTTCAGCAGTTCTGGTGATTTCTGATGATTAAGATAATTTCTTTTCAAACATGGCAATATTTGCCCGCATTTAAGGTCTTTATAGAGAAATATAACTATGGAAGTCTATGCCCCCCTAAATTTAAAATGTTTCATTTGTCAATAATATTTTCTTAGTACAAGAAAGTATTGAAAATTCAGATTCTCTCTAGTAGAGAGTTTACTTGCTGAAAGATTAAAAAAGGAAGTCTTTTGCTCATTGAAATCAAAACTGCTATGTCTCTGGGTTTGGTGGTAGGAATTCTATTATCATAGGTAGGAAAGAGGCTAGTGATAAGGTAGGGAAAATTCCAGGTAAGGAAATATTGGGACTAGTTGTAATTAGGGAGACTGTGACAGTCTTATTTAGGGATACAGTTGAGGAAATGGACATTACAATTGCAAATTAAATGCATTGTTGATAAACGTGATTAATAAATATTGGAAAGTGTGGACTGAATCACTTGTATTCCTTGTTCCTAAATAATCCTGTAATCCCTCAGGAAAAAAGACCTGAGCCCAGGTCAACAGTGAAGTTGAAATTCATCATTTTTTAAATGGATAAAGAAGTGATTTTCATGGCACGCCAAGCTGGAACACACCAATACTGATGCTTAAATTGAAAAGATTTAGTAGGAATGAACAAAGACAATAGCTACGTTCCCTGTGTTACCCTTTCATTCTGACACTGGTCAGTCTTACACATTCAGTTGATGCAATTTGTGATCTGGCTGCTGGAAATGTGTATTATAGCCAGATACATGGTTGATTGAACCTGTTACTTGAATGTCCATTCATGCATGTGTTGAGTTAGAATCATAGAATAGTTAGGGTTTGAAAGGACCTTAAGATCATCTAGTTCCAACCCCCTTGCCATGGGCAGGGACACCTCCCACTAAACCATGCCACCCAAGGCTCTCTCCAACCTGGCCTTGAACAAGGCCAGGAATGGAGCATTCACAGCTTCCCTGGGAAACCCATTCCAGTGCCTCACCACCCTTACAGTAAAGAACTTCTTCCTTATA
>WYDI02001521.1:0-47730 GCA_009867235.2 Psittacus erithacus
GTGAGACTGACTGCTCTGTAATTCCCCCGGTCATCCATTTTCCCTTTCTTGAAAATGGGGGTTATATTTCCCCTTTTCCAGTCATTGGGAACTTCACCTGACTGCCATGATTTTTCAACTATGATGGACAGTGGCTTAGCAACTTCATTTCCCAGCTCCTTCAGGACACACAGATGGATTTCATCAGGTCCCATGGACTTGTGCATGTTCAGGTTCTTAAGATGGTGTCGAACCAGATCCTCTCCTACAGTGGGCCCAAGGTCTGCATTCTCACAGTCCCTGCATCTGCCTTCCATGACTTGGGTAGTGTGGTCAGAGCATTTGCCAGTGAAGACTGAGGCAAAGAAGTCATTAAGAACCCCAGCCTTCTCCAAATCCAGGGTAGCCAGTTCTCCTGATAGCTTCCGGGGGGGGCTTACGTTGTCCCTAGTCTGTCTTTTATTCGCTACATACCTATAGAATCCCTTCCTGTTTTCTTTCACATCCGTAGCCAAGTTTAATTCTAACTGGGCCTTAGCTTTCCTAACCTGGTCCCAAGCTCCCCAGACAACATCCCTGGATTCTTCCCAGGCCGTCTGTCCTTGCTTCCACATTTTATAAGCCTCTTTTTTCCCTCAGAGTTTCCTCAGCAGCTCCTTGTCCATCCAAGGAGGTCTCCTGGCCCTCCTGCTGCACTTCCTTCTAGTTGGGATGCAACGCTCCTGAGCTTGTAGCAGGTGATCCTTGAATATCAACCAACAGCCTTTTAGTCTTGTCCCACCAGTGCTGCCCCATCACATCAACACAACATTCACAAGTCCAGGTCTGGGACTCTCTGCATCATGACTCAGATCAGGGGCAGCTCTGTGCTGAAGACTCGGTGAAAACAGAGAGCACAATGAACCATATCCCGACAAGGGACTAAGAAGCAGTTTGACCCGCACGCAGTGCACAGGAGCAGAATTTGGCGAGGGATGTTGAAAAACACTTCTCAAAGTCAGCACATGTATTGGGGTGAAAGAAACCCAAAAAGGGCTCAGACAGAAATCACAGCTGGGGGCTGCTCCCAAAAAGGGAGGACGCAGAACTCCAGTGAGTCAGCTTCTTCTGGAAGAGGGCTGCTTGTTTCCAGGGTGGTTTTATTTCAAGTGAAGACGGTCACTCCTGAGTCATGCCAAAGAGACACTGTACAGCTGACCAGGCAGAGAAAAATTTTCATGCAGCCTTTCACTAGCAGGGCGGGTGGCAAATGCCATGATGGTGAGTGACAGAGCACATCTGCAGTCCTGGTCTTTTTTGGAGAGCCCTTCCTCTTCTCTGAATCCTGAACCACAAAAGTGGACAGGAAAGAGATGGAAAGGGGCCTGGAATTCAAACCAGAGCAGCTGAGCTCCCCAGGAAGGATGTGGTTGCCCCCCTGCAGTGAGCCAGGGGCCTGGAGGACACTCAAACTGCATCACCCCGGCTGCCATGCAGCCACTGCGGTCACAAGTGGAGAGCCTACTAGCCCCAATTCCTGTTAAAGAAGGTAATTTGTCATGGCAGGGAGGCAGGGGAGGAGAAGATGGGTGGCAGGGGGAAAGAGTGGAGAAAGGATGTCTCCCAGGAAAGTCAGGAAAGCTCCTACACGTTACATAGATAAGTACCACTTTTCTGTCCCTAATTTTGACACAGATGAAAAAAGAACTTTTTCCTGTGCCTGTTGATCTCAGTACCTGCGAGGAGTGTCCCCAGGGGCTCAGACACTCCTCAGAGACCCCCTTCACATCAGGATGGAGGCAAGGAAAGAACTGCAGATGCAGCCCTTCCCACAATCTCTGAATACCTAGATACTGGGAACTTTAGCACCCCCTAAGGAAAAGGCAGAATTCCTCCCTATGCACACCTTGAAACCCTTTCTTCCCCTTCACTGAAGCATCTTGTAGCTTATTTGCCCAGGAAAAGGACCCATGTGAAGCCTATTACTTCAAACCACCATTTCCCTAAAATTGCTAGGGGCTTGGGTTTATTTGATTGCAGGTGGGGACCACCAGGACACTATCACAGGGGCTTAGGTGAAGAAGGTCCGGGTCTTCTGAACATCATCACAGAGCAGACAGTAACTTTGAGCATGACACTGGCACCAAGTGGCATCAGCTTCTCGTCTGGGTTGCTGGGGTTTCACAGTATGGAGTCAGCAGCCTTCTCAGCTCTGGTTAAATCAAGTAGTGAGTGAGCTAAACAGGAAAAAATGGTCCGAAGCCAAGCCTTTAAAAGCTGAAATGACTGTGGTTTATACATAATCTACCCCTAAAGTAGGTCTTGGTTTTTACTGAGCTGGCTCTCTGGTGCACATTCCTGCACCAGCTGCTTCAAATTGCATCAGGTGGGAGTGTCACATTATGACTTGTCCACAGCTTGGACTGTGGCTTGGCTTCCAAAGGAGTGAGCTGACAAATGAGGTAGACTCAATCTTGCCATGCAGCAGCAGCCTTGTGTCAATATTTGGGTGTTGTTTGGGCAAGCTTCTGTGAAAAACAATGTATTTTTCCCAAAGCTTTGGTCAGGAACTAAATATACTTAGAAGGAGCAAGACACACAAGGCCTATCCATCAGCTTCTTTCCTCTGGATGAGTGACAATATTACTAATACTATAATCGTATCTATCCAGCTTACCTGAATGTGATTCAGGACCCATTCCTGCCAGCCTCCTTTGATGGTACCAGATGAGGGTAGCCAAACCAGAGGGCATGAGGTTTTTATCTGAGTTTCATTGTACTTGCCCTACAATTTCCTGAACCTCTCTTCACCTGCTGCTAAACAGGAGGAATGGTTTACTTCAGCTGGCAGAGTTTGGGGTCAAACTTCATTTAAACCAAGAAGTTAGCCCCCAGAAGGGCTGGACACTGCACCCAACAACTTCAGCAAAACTTAGAAGCCATTAGTGATGCTTGCCTTAATCTGCAGGGAGTTTGACAAAGCAGTGGGTAGTTGCAAGGTCCCCCCGAAGCATCTTTGTTCCCTTGGGGCATAACCAAGCATCTTGGAGTCTTTTCAAAGTCCAGAAGAAGATGGGATCACCCAGGTGACAGAAACAAGGTCCATGGGAGCTGCAAACAGAAGCAGCAGAGAAAGTGAGCTGATGAGAGTGAATAAACACACACCCCATATAAATACATGTATTGTCTTTTTCTACTTCTCCTCTGGTTTCATGAAATTAAATGAAGGCATAAAACTGGGCTCTGCATAAAGCCTAGCAAATCACTCACTACATGAACTGGGGTCATCTGGAGATTTTACATCTTTTTTCCATTAAGAACAAGAGACCATTGTAATTCTGGCACTAAGATGAGTTGAGGGCATCATTTTCCATGTAAGTCCTTCTGATATCAGCCTGATCACGGGGAAAATAAAAGTTCAGCAACACAGCAGTTGGAGAAAAGCCAAAAAATAGGCAAAATGAGAGTCTGAGCCCTTTTCTGCGCTGAGGTAAGAGAAGTCGTTTTTATTGCCTTCTTCCTTTTTAGCATGGTCAGTTTGCAACCACACATTGCTACCATATAGCAGCATTCCTTCTTGATAGAAAGCTTACATTTGCAAGGCTGGCAGGTCTGTCATCTTGCTATTTGTCTCTCACAAAAGCCAGGAAAAATTAGTATTTATCTTGAAAGTATTTATTTAAAGAGGCAAAAGATACAGTGGAACTGAGTTGGCTTTGGGAAATGGTCTGTGAACTGTAGAGGAAACCATCTGAAATTACACCAGCGATTTAACAGACACATACTGCAAATGCATTTTTACATGCAGATATAAAAGAGGAATTACACTTTTGGGAGCCCAGTTTCCAGTCTGTTAGCATGGTACTGCGCATAAAGACACACCAGCTTCTGTAGCTCTGGCTCTGGAAGCTCTTCATCAAATTCTGTTGGCGGAAGCTGAGAAAGCAAATCACAGCCTGGCACTCTCGAAACCTCATCTGCTCTTTCCCTGTTTCTGCAACTTCACCTCTGCTACCAAGCTGTCATTTTAAGGACCATCACTGTCATATTTCAAGCCACTCTTTAATATGCGTATATAATACACACATGTATTTGCCAAACCTCAAAAGGAAAGGGTTTCCTTGAGGAATCAGATCCATTCAGAGTCTGTTTCCTATTTTGGATATTGTCATCACCACACCAAGTGTTCACCCCTGGACGGAAGGAGAAAAGCAGCCTGAGAAATAAGAGCTGCCTAAAACATTTTGCCAAAATCTGGATGTGTCAGGAAATGTTTGAAAGAGAGACGCTCCGAAAGTGAAAATTCCTGCATCAAAAAACAGCTCAGGGAAGGTTTCCAGAAATGTTTGAGTGTTTTTATCCTCCCTCCCTCCATTTCATGGGGTGCTAATGATGCCATGTCACAAGACAGCACAGAAGCTCAACTGTCCTATTGTATTGAATATCAGCCATTACTCAGCACCAATTTAAAACACCTATTCTTAATGTCAGGCTTTCCTTGCACAGGAGCCAAGACGCATTTCGAAACAAAGATGTTATTCAGAACACATAGGGAAGGCCGCCTCTTTGGCCTGGTAATGTAAAATTTATTTTCAGTCAAAAAGAAGGCAGTTTTTGGAAAAGTCACAGAGAAAGCACAACTGGCAGATCCCTAGGTTAGCTGAATGACTCCTTCTTATTAAGCCACCCAGCCGTGAGGACTAGGGAAGAGTGGCAGATGGCCTGGCCATCACTGGGGGAAAAGCTGGCTTTGGTTGTAAACACAAGCCCATAAACTCTGGAAATCAAATGTAAGCCATGGTGGATGTCTCATATTAAAGAAATACTGAAGCAGATCTACCTTTCAAATATTTCAATATTTTCCAGTTGCAACTGCCCACATTTTGGTACACATTCACTTCCCCTCCATCCTCATCCTTCACAGGGATAAACAAATCAGCCCGTACACCCAGAGCCCATCCTCTGAGGCTAAGACATTTGATCAGAGAAATAAAAAACAAAGAAAAGAAAGAACCATCAGACAGCAAATTCCAATAACTTGGTGTCAATGCTCATGATTGTAGTAATCTGTGTGGGAGAAAATCCCCCCAGAGATGCAGACTGCACTGCTGATATTGCTGGATGACTTTTTTTCCTAAGGAGTAAGGAAAACAAAGAGCCCAATAAGGGTAAAATCTGTGCGTCTTTGGGCGCACATTGAAGGTGACTCTGTCTCACAATAGCAGAATATAACGGTCAGGGGAGAAAAGTGGGGACTTTCCCTGCCATGCGGTTCCTTCAGATAGGTTTTTGGTGAATTTCTTTGTGTACGATGGGAGTTTACAAAATCAGTTCCTACACTCCCATATGCTCGTAGTCTGCTCAGGATCTCCTCAGTCCTATTCTCACTCTGAACCACAGGTAATGCTTTGATGTTCATCAACAGGCTTGAGAGATGACGGCATTTTAGCACAAGCATTTCACAAAGCTATCCTCTCTGAGATTTGTGGGGAAATGTGACTTCATGGCACTCCGGCAAGGCATTTCACCAGAGGGCAGTGATATAAGGAAGAAGTTCTTTACTGTGGGGGTGGTGAGGCACTGGAATGGGTTGCCCAAAAGTAGTAAATGCTCCATCCCTGGCGATGTTCAAGGAGAGGTTGGGTGAGAGCTTTGGGTGACATGGTTTAGGGTGAGGCATCCCTGCCCATGGCAGGGGATTGGAACTAGAGGATAAGGTCCTTTCCAACCCAAACCATTCTATGATTCTATATAGATGCTGAACAGAGATGATTTGATACCTAAACCCAGAAAGCAGAGAGAAGGTAGCGTTATTGCTGCCAGCAATGATTTTTTACAGAATTGATCCCTTTTCTTGAACAAGTTACCTATTCCAGCAATGTAAGGCCAACTGCACTCCTGTGGAAGTGAAATATCTGAGGGCACTCAGATATTTGAACAGAATTGTCTGGCCTCTTCCTCTTCTGGCAACGCTGGTGATCAGGTAAAGATGAAAATGTCCTTTGCTGGAGCTGAAGGAATGCCACCTCAGCTTGCAGGTCAGCTTTGGGACACAACTGAAAAAGAGCAACATGAGCCAGCATTGCTCAAAGACCCACAATTAACACTTATCAAGAGCCAAAAAGACTCTTCAGGTCAAAGAAGCCACACAGGCATCTGCCTGTATGAGACTGTAGGGACTTTGGCCTTACAGACATGGGAACAGCAAAAAACCTCTGTGGCAGTACAGCTTGAAGACCTCAGACCCCCTCCAAGGCAGCACAGCATGTGTCTGCTACCCCAACCAAGCATGATGAGATGAGGAAGGATGCAAGAGCACCCCTGGGAGAGTTTGCCAGCACCAGAGAGCCCTCAGTGTGCAGCTACTGGGAAGACCAGGAGATACAGAAAAGCTACAGCAAGAGATGAGTTTGAAAGCATCTGATTGGTGCTTAAACTAACATGCAGCAGGCCAAAACAGGCCAAAAGTGATACCAGCACTGAAAGCAATAAAGTGTAACCAGATAGAATTTAGGGTACATATGGATCAGCTTGTATCCACCAGTGTTCATTCAAAATAAATGTATGGGGGAATATTCAGCCAGCACATGAGAGGATTTGGTGAGTATTAAACAAAACGGAGATGGTAGTATGACCTGTGAAAACCAACAAAACTGTGACCAATGGCTCCAAGCAGCTCCGTGAAAAGCCAGAAATCCTAAAGTAAGGCAAAATTGTCACTTCTCTGAGGTGCAACAAGCACATTTACATGAGAGGTTAAACTCAGCAAGCAGCACAAAAGAGGTGGCTGAGAGGATGTGACTGTGCCACCACACTCCTCACTGAAGAGAACTCATCACAAGGACTCTCTGCAATCAGTTTTGCTCTCATTAATTCTGACGCAGATGCTTGGGACATTAGAAAAGCCGCCAACAAGTTGTGCGTGCTTCCCAGATGGATGTGGTGCTTTAGAAAGCAGGTCAGCATCCAGAAGAGACATGGAAATGGGAGACAGCTTAGTTCAGCTGCTGGGCAATCATGCCACAGACCGGCCTTTGGATGAAGTGACCATGATAGAGGAATCATAGAGCCATAGAGGAGTCAGCATAACTACACTCACATTTTGAAGACAGGGTTATTCCTCAACAAAATAATATTTTTCAGGCCAGCTACCAAATTCTGCCATCCAGAAACCTAGAAGCTGGGTCTGGTGAAGCTGATGGGATTCTTAACATCAATCATTAGCAATCACTAGCAAATACAGCTTAATTTACACAGAGTTAAAAATATCAGCAAATTGGAGGGGCTGCTGGATGTACCTTTCTGTAGCACAAGTTCTGTGGTGACAAAACCTCACATTTTTATCAAGTGCATTAAGTGAAGCACACACAACTGGAGATGCCAAGATTTCCTCTCTCTAATACAAGAGCCAAGTGTAGATTTAAACTTTTTCTCATCAGCATGGAAGAACATTAATTAAAAATCCCACAAAACAGAAACAGAAAACAACCTGAGCTAGGAGAGAGAGCGTGAAATTGGATCTTGGAAAACCCTTCCACATAAAGCCCCCTTCTTGTTTTATTGTTTTTCAGCGCTTGCTGCTGTTGTAGTGCAGCCAGGGTAAGTTCAAGACTGCAGCTGTGCTGACAGGGGGGTAGGACCAGGGCCCCCCTGCAGCCCCATCAGCCACCCAGGAGGGATGTGATGGGGGAGCTGTCATCCCTGATGACGCAGTAAAGCACCAGTGATGCGGGGGAAGGCCAGAGTCCAGGAAACAAGAGTCTAGAGGCTTCTTACATTTGCACAATATTTACTTCTACACTTTCCTATGGCTCCACAACTCAGGGGGATAGGACCAGGTAGGATACAGGAGATTTAAAATCCTGGAGATGTGAGCAGGGTGTCACTAGCTCAGCCTTGGCTGTGCCTGCTTTCTGCCTCCAAGGCTACAAGAAAGGGGTTCATGTCTCTTGCAGCACTTTCCCACGGAAGACCACGTGAATGTTGAACCACCGGAGGGTGTGAAGGAGGAATAAAAGTCTGCCACCTCTGGCTGTGTCTCTCTCCTTTCCTCCTGCCTTTCTGAAGATGGACCGACTGCTGGGCAGGTTGCAGTGCTCATCTTTCAGTCTCATTTGAGAAGAGGGGACTGCAAGGAGGGGTTTGGCTAGGTTCAAAAGAAAGTAGAGGGAAGAAAAGAGCTGATGGGAAGCGTTTTGTATTAAGATGTATGTTGCACTTATGATGAAGGTGTGAAAAGCCACATGGCTCCTGTTGAAATGCATTACTGAAAACAGCAAGCAAGGATACTAATGCTTTTTGGACAAATTTCTGGAAATTCTGTAACTTCTCCCTGCCATTGGGGAGTTACCCAGTGGCAAGCTCAAAAAACAACCCCACCGTGCTGCTTCTTTTAAGTTTGCTCTATAAGGGCTTGGGAATACCAGAGACATTTGCTGGGACAAGGCATTTCCTACAAGATTATTTAAAGCTGCAGAAGTGCTGTGAGCAAGAGGCCCTAATCCTAAACTCAGCATTAATGTGGGCTTCAGACCACTGACACCACCTTCCTTTGGCCAAGCCATTGGGCAAGTGCCAAACTTTCACCGTCTCCCTCTAATGCTGAAGAAATCTGCCTTGCACTTTGAAGTGGTCCTTATTAAAGCATGCCAAAGAGCTAAGAGGCAGCCAATGTGTAGCTGCTAATGTGTAGTAACTACTGTTGTATTAGCAGCATGTACCAGCTGTCAACAAAATAAATGATCTGGGATGCTATTTGGAGACTGAGAGCTGAGCTGTTCTGTGTGGCCTCAAAGTGAAACATGCATTTTTTTCGTGTCATAAAATCTGTACATAAACAAACATAACACTACTGCTCATAAATCAGTTTTCCAGGAGCATAAAGCTACTCAACTATACACAGCCTTAAAGAATAAGTCTATGAAAACAGATTACCAAGATCACAGCTTAAAGCTGCATGAGAACCCACTGAAGTCACAGCTCTTAAGTGTGAAATGGTTGTGGGTATAAGCTGTTAGCATAAACCTGCTGCTAAAACCCACAAGGAAATTGTGACAAGCCCATCCACCATCATGAATCACTCTACTTTTCCGGGAGACTGAGAAGAAGCAGGGGACAGCTTGATCACTCACTCAAGTTTAACCTCGATATTAAGCTAAAGGTCTCCTGAGATGTTTTAAATAATGTCCTGAAACTCCTATCAGTGTTGCATGAGAAAACCCGATTCCCCCTCACAATTTGTAAGGCTTTCTGAAGCACTGGTGGAGCCATCAGCCCAGTTACACTCTAGCACAGAATAAAATCCCAGCCCACCCCCAAATTTTGCCATGGACTTCAAGTGGCATGCATTCAGTCCTCAGTCATTTAACACTCATGGATATTTAACTTAGAAATTATCTGAGGTCGAGATAGCCACTGGCATCATCCTGGAATACTTTTGTTTCAAAAACCAAATAAACCAAAGACTCCTACCATCCTGCTCCACCAGCAAGGTTGGGCTGGCTTTCAATACGAGATGGGGAGGCAAGGCACGTCAGCTTGGCTGCAGTTAAGTGAAGAACTGCTGGGGAGTGGCACAAGATGAGAGAGAGCATGCTGTTAGGGTGCAGAAAGCCAAACGGCCAACGCCTGAAGACCCTCACCATGACGCCCAAGCATCAACCTGAGATTCCCTGTTATTTCCTTCATCCTGCCAAATAAGTTGACTGGAGCTTCTCACCCTGTCTGACACAGCCGGAACTGGCAGGCAGTGCAGTAGCGGCAGTGAGGATGAGGAGTATGTTTCTTCTCCGGCTTGCTCTGGAAGCTCTGCTTCATACCACAGTTCTCATGGGTTTACCCTGCAGCATCTCATGTGGGCTTAGCTCCCAGGCCATGGTCCCAGTACTTACCAACATGGCTCAGCAGACTACCTAGCACTGCGAGGGTGACAGATGCTCCAAGCCACAGTGCTGAAGCAAGTTGCTATGCTTGCACAGCTTGATGCAGAGGCCCCAGAACAGGTAATCTTGGACACCAGGGCAGTTTTGCCTCTGCTATTCCAGCCCTACAAACTGTTACACTCTAAGGTCAGTTGTAGGTGGGCACATTTCAACACACTTTTCTTTAGGCAGTTAAGAAGACAAGTTAAAAGTCTGCTTATCCATAGTCTTTTCCAGTGTTCTCTGTAGCAAAGGAACACCATTAAGGATAATTCAGCCTTCCTCTCTCTGTAGTAGCTATTGAAGGAGCCAAGGGCAACATCCTAATTTCAATGTTTTAAGTAAGCGCCTAAGTCAGGTGCAATTGGTCCTGATTCCGATTTGATGCACTAGGAAGATTTTGTTTTGGCTTTTAACTTGAAAACTGCATACATACAGTCTATATAGAGAGAGCCTGCATATTTATATATGCAGAATCATAGAATCATTTAGGTTGGAAAGGACCTTTAAGTTCATCAAATCCAACCACTGCCCCAGGACTACCATGTCCACCACTAAACCATGGCCCTAAATACCAGATCTACACATCTTTTAAATACCTTCAGGGATGGTTTTTGCCACAAGGGCAATGCTCTTAATTACGAATACTGATGTGAAATAATATTATGAACAGAACCAAAGGATGGCAATTAGTAATACAGCCATGCACTATGGAGAAGGCAACACTTACTTCCATCTTGAATCATACTATCATAAAATAACAGAATGGGCTGGGTTGGAAGGGATCTTGAAGCTCATCCAGTTCCAACTCCCTGTCAATTGCAGAGACACCTTCCATTAGATCAGGTTGCTCAAAGCCCCATCCAATCTGGCCTTGAACACTTCCAGGAACTGGGCATCCACAGCTTCTCTGGGCAAAGCCCACTGAAGCATCCCCAAGCCTCCCAGAGCAGTCAGTGAGCTCTGATGCTTTAGGAGAATGGAGGCACATGCCTCTAGTCTGTAGTTTTTAAAAGCTGAACTGATGAATATTTTGGTTTGCAAAACATAGATGTGAAAGAGCAAAGCCGAACAAAGCACTAGCATCCCTTTGTGTTGACTGGCCTATTTTAATCCCACAAGCCAACCTACAGCATGCAACTGATAGCTTCGAATCTGTAAGAAAGAAAAGGACCTTGAAAAGATCTGGTTTACAACTCTAAGCCAATAAGATATAGCAGCCAGGATCATCTTACATTATTGTGAAGTTATTTAGACAGCTAGAGCTGTTAGCCAGGCTGCAATGAAATCAGTAATGTAGAAAGTAATATAGAAAACAGGAGTTTTCCCCATTGAGAGTATGGAGTTTGTGCTGTTAGTATGCAGAGCTGGATCTAGTTCAAGAGCTGCTGCCGTCATATTGGCTTTATGATACTCGCTTTGCTTCCAGACACCACAACGTTGGAAGTTTCTCTACAATAGCCTAGCAGATGTCTTGTCTAGCACATTTAGGTACCTTCAGATAAATGAAATCTCACACAGGATGAGCTCCAGTGTGGCACAAATACCTCTTGAACGGTCAACCAGGTCCATCTGTGAACACCACTTGAGTTCCTCTTGACAGACCCACACTGGGTGGACCTTTCACACTGGTGAATTCCTTTCACTTCATGCAGGGTGTGACACTGCTGGACAATGATCTAAAAGCAACAATTCATGATATGAACTAAAATAAATAAATCTCTGTTTGCAGACACGAATGTTTCCCAGCAGGCAGAAGAGCTCTCTGTGGCTTTTCTCTTTGCAAGCACCCACTACTGAAACCAAGGCTTAATGAATCTGTGAAACTCGGAGCCTCTCTAACCCTTTGCATTAGGCAACCCTGCTGCAAATCAGCTCCACACCTAGCATGTACTGTAAAGCAAATATCAGAAACAAATAAAGGATGGAAGGCACCAGACAACAGACTGTAGGAGCCAGCAGGGGTTGAGCCCTTCCCTATCAGCAAGCTCTGTCACTACCAACCCAGCTGTTTTTCTCCCTCCCAAAAACTCACCTGGCTGTCAGTGCATCAATAGTGGCAAGACATGCATGCAGCAAGGAAAAAAGAAAAATACCCTGTTTTGGCTCTTTTCTCTTCTTTATTAAGGACTCAGAAAAAAATGAGCACCTTACCAGGCTTAATGAGTGACCACATATCAGCTGAGCCTGCATGATGGCACCAAGGACACACGCAGTCAATAGCAAACCCAAGATAAGGCTCATTAGCTCAAGCCTCAGTGGTGGAGGTTTAAACTAATCCTTTTAACCTTGAATTTGCTGTAGGTAAAGAGCATACATGCAAACGATTGCTGCACCTCACCTTACACATCAAGCTGCAGCAATGCTTCAGCTTAGTCTAAGATTCCCATTTCCATTTCTGGATGCATAGCATTAGCACAACAGGGCTGTGACTGTTTTCCGAGTCCAAATTCATCATCACAGCATGAGAGGGAGGTCAAAACAAGGGCTAAAACTGATCCATAAGCACAGTGCAGCCTCTAGCAATGCTCACTGGGGATTGAGAGTCACAGGAACTTTTCTCAGCAATGCATTTTTCAGTGCCTTAGGTAAAGAGATGATGAACTTAAGTCATGAGGATACTCCAGTGGAATGACATCTATGTTAGTGCCTTTCTTCTGACACAGCAAGACATTCAAAACTGAGCATAATACACTGGAGAATTCAAATCAACAGCTTCGCAGAAGACACTCCCAAATTTTGCAGCTGATTATCTCGAGAACTGCTGTGTAAGCAAGCAGAAGTCTCTACTTTTTCACGCATAAGTGAGATTAAAACACACAAGGAGATGGTAATTTAATCCCCAACCCAATTCCCAAGTGACATTACTCAAAGTGAGGAACATGCCTCATTTTAAACCTTTGGTTATACTGGAAAAGTCTTCAAAATTGTCCTTTTGTAAGGACACAGTATTGTCATTCCAACGTACAGTACTAATTTGGTGATTTCACTCAATGAAGGGAGACATCCAATTGTAAATACTGAGTAGTGGGCCTAGTGTTCAGCTGGACTGAGTGTTAACTGAACCTGTAGATGGAAAGCACTCATGCCCAGCGCCTCAAACAATCCAGCTTTGAGGAACAGAGGAGCAAACCACTGTTTGTCTCCCCTCACCTCACCATTGCTTGAGGCAGCCACACGTAGTCGGATAGTCGGAGTACTCTGACTTTGTGAAGGTAAAATCCACCACTCACCACCAGTATCATTCATGCTACCAAAGGGCATTAAAATGTAGAATAACAGCCAAAACTGCTGCAGCTATTCAAGCAGTGCAAAAAATATGCATTATGCTAAAGCTGTTTCCTGAAAGAAAAGTAAGAGCTTGTCTCGGCTGTCCTGGTTCCCCATACCTCAGCTCCTGCTGAAAGACCTGGTACCTTTTCATGTAACAGCAAGCCCTACAGTAGCCAAGAGAATGTCCCTCACTGGCTTTGCACAGCAACACATCCCTTTGCATCTGACACTGGGGAGGAGGACCAGGTTCCCCTCTCAGTTTCACATTGGCAGATAAAAGGAGGATTTATGTATTTACAACATAGAACAAAATTTCCATTATGCTCTGGTTTTGCTGGAGCAAGCCTACCTTGCTGCTCAAAATGGGGTTCCTGCTGTGCAGGAGCCTCCCAGAGCACAACTGCTGTCTCAAACTTGAACCACCCCACCTTCCTTCAGAGATTTTTGTAGTTAACCTACAACAACATGAAACATCATCCTCCTACATCAGTTCACTCCCTCTCTAGCCTAAGGGACAATTTACCAACTGAATCTACAGAAGAAAATGTCAAAGTATTTTCTCTTCAGAAAAATACAACATCTTACATTGCCCTTCTGCCTGAAATAATGAAAAGACAGATGTAACCACTTCAATATTGTTTCAGACCAATTAACGTGTACCCAGTTCAGAATTTTATTTTCTTACCTATAAGTAAAACTGGAAAAATCACACAGTATGGAATAACACACAAAAGTTATGTTCAATTTTTAGGAAATCTAAAGCAAGGAGATGGATTTGCATCATCCTCATGGTGTTCCCTTTAGCAAATACACAGTACTTTCCCCTAGCTAGAGCAGGCAGGTCCAAATCCATCCTTTAAGGTCCCTAAGCAACTGGCTGGTAGCTGAGCCACAGGTACATCCTTCTCCAGACAAAAACACATTCAAAAATGGTAAAAGACCAAGGAGACACAATATTTAAACCACTTATGCAATGGCTTACAAGCCTGCTTTGGTCACAATAAGATCTGGAGTTCAAACAAGCCCAGCTCACATGGTCTGAACAGATTAGGCAGCAATTGCATGAGCAGCTCAGACAGCAGAGCTAAGTGTAATGCCTGCAGCAGCTGGAAGGCAGCTCATATAATGACATCTCCAGTCATTATATGCATATGGAAACAATTGGGTTCCTTGTAAAACTACAGATTCCCCTTAAACTCTTTCAGCATAACACTGCTGGCCAGGAAGTCTTTCAAGAGCAAGAGGCTACACTTCAGACCCAAGGTTCTGGTATCAGAAACATCCAGACATTCAACTATGCCTTGATGCTAGAGGATCTCCATACCTAAACCCATGGGCCTAAATGCCTGACCTCCCAGCTAGTACTTAATGTAGAATAGCATATAATTTTAAAGCTAGCTTTTATGTGGGGTTTGAAATAGGTGTTATTGTTCAAATCTGTACTGTCAGTGTTTTTCAATTTGTATTAAAGCAAATCTGAAGTAGCAGTTTGACCAATTTTTTTTATTTTTCTGATTATATTAATTTTACATAGTATGAAATTCTCCTATTTAAGCAATGTGAAAATAAAAACAGGAGGTTCCACATGAAGCCAGCATAACATTTTGCCTAACACATAGTACGCCTTTATCAGATAATTTAAAGCTTGACCTTAATCTGTACTTCTGTTTCAGAAGCTTGCATGTTCACATGAAGCTTTCAGACACCTGGATTCCAGTTCAGGGTTTATTTGCATACAAAAATATATTATAATGGCAAAAAGCATTAAAAGTTCTCAACTATATAAAATTACAAATATATTTTCATAAAAGCAACTTTAAATTAAAAGTCAAGCTATATTTTAAAGTAAAATACAGCTGTAACACTTCAGTTATCTTACACCATCTGCTGCAGAGTCACAAAACTGATGTTGCCAGTTAAATACTTGTAGGAATTTACAAAGGTTATGTTCAGAAGGTAAATATCTTGGGTAGCAAAGTTATCAGACAAGGGCAGCAGTTCTCAGTCTCAGACTGATGTTACTTATCCTTCACATACCTGAAAACACAGAACAAGAAGGATCATTAAGTTCTACATTAAATGAACCGCATGTTGTTTACATACCAGACACCCCATTTATGTTCAGCTTGCTAGACTGCCTGATAGGCCAAAATTATGCCTTTTTTAACATAAAAGCCAAAAAGAAGCCTTTCAGAAGAGCAGCCAATTAGGTTTCAGTGGTGTAGATGAAGACAGCTCAAACATACATCCAAGGCAGAAGTCAGGAAACTAGAATTGTATTTTAAGCAAGAGAAGTGAAACTGGGATTAAGATACAAGTCAGATGACAGGGAAGTAGGAAACTCAGAAGGGCAGCTGTCTTGAGTTGAGTCCAATGCAGATGGTCAAGGCTTCAATAATTACAGGGAAGGGAAAATACCTAAAAGAAACTCTCAGTTCATAATTAATTAGAAGGGGAGAGGTTGTTCATGCTGCTATTTAGGTCCTAAAAATTTGTTGGTTTGGGTTCTATAGTCTGCTTTCATACACAAAAAACACAGTGTCACATCCATAACAGCACAGAAAACCAGAAAGAAGCAGACTACATGGTTGGGAATAGGAGGGTGGGTTTTTTTAGTTTTATTGTTTTTCTTTAAAAATAATAATGAAGAATCTAGTCCTGTAACTGGAAAATGCATCTAGATAGTGACAGGAAGAAGTGATTTCAATTCCATTCCTGGTTGACAAGCACAAACAGGATTTTGACATTTAATCTAAGACAATATGTACAGATACCTGCTCATTAATACTTTCATAAAGCTAAGTCCAGTATAAACAGGTTTCCTCACCTACGGTTATTCCTCCAGTTACTTAGCTTCATAATGAAGAAAAAGCCCCACTTTTTAGCTGAGTTTCAAGTATTTAAGAAAGTGATGTTTACTTGAAGTCTGTCACTGTCAAGGAGAAGTGAACTGCAGTTCCCCTCAGAGATGGGGACAGAGGTTCACTGAAGTGCAGCCTTTGTTACAAAGCTAAACTGCATGCCTTGAACATTCAGTCAAAGGCCAGAATTCAGTCTATTTTACCTTCTAATCCACTTAATGATCCATAGTACTAATAAACTAAATAAACTAATAAAATAAATCCTACTTCCCTTCTCTCTCCTCTCATACACTGTGTTTTCATCATTCTTTGACAGCACCAACTGAGATGCAGGTAATAAAAATCTACCTACTTGCTAGTGTCCTGTCAAGATCAGCAATGAAGTCTTCCAGTTCTTTTGTGTCTCCAAGCTTTGCTGAAAAATAAGAATCAATGCTATTTAGACATGATGCATTTCTTCAACCAAAAGAAACACTGAGATCACACAACCCTCCAAATAATTTTCAGTGGTATTAAACACACTGCGAACTATTTTCAGGGCTGTTCAATAGGGTTGCTGCAATGTCCAAATGCATTCTTAGAAAACAGGAGAGAATTAAAACTAATTTTTATAGTTATCCATTTGACAGAAACAAAGCAAAGCAATCCTTTGTTCAGTTTCCTTAAAAAGCAGAAGTTGAAGTAGAGAAAAAAGAGCCACATCCTTGCTATCGTGAGAGTTTTCCTTATTGCATCTATTCAAATATTGCCTTCATAGTCCTAATCAAACTCCAGCCAGTTATCTCCCAGTCCTACCCAAATATATGCCTCTTAAATCATGTTAGGATCCCTAGGTTGCTGTGATGTTAGATCTTTTGGTCTTGGTCCATACACTATAAATTTGGATCCAAAATTCCACACAAACTTCCATTCCCGAGAACACCACTGGTTCCATTCAATCTTGTTTTACTCCAAGCGGCTTCCTTATCTCTATTCCAAGCTGGTTCCAACTCTATTTTTGTCTTCTTATCAGGAAGAGCATCTTGACCTTTAGTGTAGCTCCTTGCCAAGTATTTCCTGCCAGTTTAACTGAACTCTTTTTTGCTACTTCTTATTATTACTCATTATTCTTCCCTAGTATCATGCTAATTTCAAAGAAAGCATTTAACTTGTTTTTGCAACCAGTCATGTGGAAAAGATATGAAAGCACAAGAAGCTCCCTGAGCATGCACCTGAGAAGACTAGTTGTAATAACAGCACCATGTAGTACACATGTATGACTATTCATTTATTGATATATCTACTGTAGAGTTCATTTAAGTTAATCAGAATGAAACAAGCTCCTGGGGAACTGGATAAGCTGCAAGACAGAAGCTACTTTAAAACAGCATAGCTACAAAAGAGGGACGAATTACTAATAAATGGGTTGTATCAGCAGTGAAATGTCTGTATGGATCTAAGTAATTGTGTTAACTTGAACGACAGCATATGGCTTCAGAGGAGACGCCTAATGCATCCCTGCACTTGGGCTAAGCACTTCTTTATATAGATGGGACACTTAAGCTACTTAGTTGCTTCAGTAAGAAGTAATGCAAGTTAAGAATTAACTGAAGTGTTCCGTAAGTAGTACCATAATTTCTCACCAACCAAGAAACTCTGATTTTCTTCAGCTTGGTGTTTCAAAACCAAGAGATGCAGGTCACCTGCAAAGATGTGCAGATGCATTGTGCTATTGCAGTAATAACTGGATTTGTTACAATCAAGAAAAAGAAAGTCAAAGTACACGTGAATCCTGGCTTATAGAAAGAAGCCTACATAGCTGAGAATTAGGAAGAAATGCCAGCAGTTAAAGCTTACCTTTACATGGAGTTACTGATGGAGATGGCAAGCTTGGAGTAGATGTAGTTGGAGAATTGAGCTTTTCATCACTGAGGCTGAAACTGTTTCTGTAGAGTGAATCTGCACCTGCATGAAAGTTACGTTATAAAGTAAAATAAAAACCTGCAATTTTGCAATAGAACTCAAAACAAATGGGGCCTCTCCTATATGGGCTTTAAAGTCGGTAGAATTCAAATTTTCAGACTTCAAAACCAGAGGGACAAATAAATCATTTATTGTGTGAAGGACATTGTTCCCACACCTGCTGTTAAAAAGCAAGCAGTCCTAGGTCAAATCCTCACTCCCAGTGAGGAAAGTGTCAGCTTTCCCTGCAGTCAGCATCATTTGGACAATATTACAAGAATGGCAATTATCCTCCATCCACTAAATTAGGCCTGGTGTGACATGTCTAATTCACAATATTCTAGGAAATTCTGGTTACCTGCTTTTAAAAAGCTATTAAAAAAGCTGAACAAAGAGCTCCAGGACAAGGACAGTTCCCCAGAACATAGAATATATTCAGTTCTGTCCTCATCCCTGAAGGAAACTCACCCATTTCTCTATATATTACTCTGCTGCTTTAGGTCTTGTTTTCCACATAAATGATATAGCACCTTTTAATTTTGTTTTATTCTGTAACTCTGGAGTTCATGAGCAGTACATCTATACACGAGAAGTTCTGCAATCTTTCAGGTGACCTTTCAAAGGGAGCTTTACATGCCCTGAAAAGCAATGGGAAAGGTTCCAATACCATTCTCATGTTACTGGATTTTGGACAAGGCCGTCAGTTTCAAAAATATGAAAAAAAAGTATCTTTATCTTCTCTCTTTTCGTAAGAGTTCTATGATGCACAGTGCATACCGAGTATTAGTCATGGCTCCACTTGAAGGAGGAGCTATCATTGTGTTAGAGACACTAAAACTACTAGTTCCTGCAGTTTTGAGGCAGTGACCTGAAAACCGTAAAAGAAATCATTGTAACATGAATGTGTCAATGGCCTCCATTGATGTGACACACTTCCTAGGGAACAAATGTATGCCTCATTACATGGGGCGATGACCATCACTGCTTTCCAATTTTGCCTCCCTGCAGCAGACACAGTGTTTGTCCTTACAGCCCCAGCCTAGCAGGTGGTTACATTGCAGCATTAAGTCCATCCAAGTCAATGCTGCCACAGCCCCTTGGACACTTGTCCCATTTTTGATACCAGGAGGTGACTGCCTTCATTTAATTAAGGGTGTCTTGCTGAATTAGCAAAAGTGGGCATGAGCACTGCTTGCTGTGCCAAGATCTGCACATCTACACCTCTACTGAATACCGCCATGACACTTGCAGATATCAAACATACAGATCATCATTCTCCAGCAGACTACTCCTCTACTGTAAGTTTCCACATCTTTGGGAAGAGGAGTGTGTCTCCACACCCCATCTCCTCTGGCTGGCTGGCTCTCCTTACTAGCGTTAAACCACCTTCTACAGGAGCACAGACGTACAGTGTCAAATCAGACCAGACGGCTGCATCTACTAAGCTTTCAAGGCCAGGTTGGACAGGGCCTTAAGCACCCTGGTCTAGTAGAAGGCATCTCTGCCCATGGCAGAGAGGGTCAGAACTAGATGATCCTGAGGTCCTTTCCAACCTTAATTATTCTATGATTCTATGTTTCCCTGTTTCTTCTGTGCTAGCTTCCAAGCCTACCTTTGTTGCAATATACACTGAAAAGGCGTGTAAAAAACTTCAGCCTGCAATCTATTTTCTTCTTCTGCATGCATGTTGACCCACTGCAGTACTGTATCTTTCACGGTTCACTCTTCAGGCAGCTTCCGCACATGCTACCTACAGCACTACGCGAACGTAAGCAAATGGCATGACTGACATCTATTACCTGGGACTAATCAGCCACCAGCCAGTATTTATTGTTTAGAAAGAGGGGCATGGTGCTTCTTGCTAGCTTTTCATTGTCATTTCTTTGTCTTCACTTTTAAGTGCCTGTTCTCTTCTCTAAACCTGAGCAGATCAAAACCAGTCTACTTGAAACTTCAGATATGAGAAAGATTTGATGAATGCAATGCAGAATTCAGATAATTTTAGACAGAAACCTGGAAAAAATAGCTTTTTTTTAAAAAAAGGCAGTTTTTAAAACCATAAAACCTAAGGGCAGAGGGTGGGAGGGGAGGGGAGTGAATCTGACACTGCTCTGCAATTATGCGTGTCCCTGGTGTTGTACCCCACACTATGAACCCTGCACATTAATGGTTTGAAAGTAACACTTAGAGGTATGACAAATTTCCTCCTGAAATCAGCTTACAGACCAACTTTCTACTAAATCCACGCTTCATTCCAGCCAAGATGCAAACCCTAATGACCAAGAAACTCTGAATGGAAAATTCTTGCTGTTCAGAAGAAAACCCCTAGCTCCACAAAAAAGCCAAATAACTCACACAAGCAGCACTGTAGCCAAGAGCACAACTCACTGAAACACTGACAGAACAGACCATAGATAAAAATTTTCCGGGCAATGGATCTGAGAAGAGCAGAACAAAACCTTCCAAATTATTTAATATTTTTACAGCCTTTTGAGCTCATTAAATTAAGAAAAAAATAAGCCAGAGAGCAATGGCTGCAAAACTGAGTGTGTTTTTAACATGGGGTCTATGCTACTAGTATCCAGACACCAAATGTAGCGATGCTGGGAATTTGTATTACAAACCAATCCTTGTCATACACCAAATCTAAAGCTCCAGTGGCTCTTATATATAGCTGGAATAAAATGTTCTTTTCGTGAATGCTTTTGAGGGCAACTCAAATTACGAAAGCTTTAATAAGCCATTTAAATTATCTGCAAACTCTTCATGCAATTCTTTTTATATTCATGCACACACACATCCAAACAACCATCACCTTTGATTCTTCTAGTGGTTTTCACTCCATATTCCTTCTATAAGCAGTTAAAAGTACTGATGGCTCACCTCAAAATGTATTTAAACCAGAAAATGTTATTTCATACTGGCTCCCCAGACCTTATACTGGGAAATATTTACAACTGGGAAAAAGAAAATAAGACAAAACTGTTGCTTTAAAATAGCTGAATGTTTTTCTTCCAGTCTCAAAAGATGAAATGTTTTCACAAACCAGTGTTATCTTCTGATGGGTTGTAATAGTAATAGTTTCAGGAAAATATCAATATTCATCTTCCTCAAACAGCAAAAACATACTTTAGCTACTGGCTGTGGCTTACAAATGTCACCACGCATCAACAATTCTGGTGATGGAAGGAGGAATGTATTGACTCCGCCATCAAGGTCATTATAACAAATGCTGAAAACAATGCACTCTTAAAAAGAAATACTTGTGATATCCATCACATAAAAATACCCGCTTTGGCAAAGTGTGGCTGTAGGGCAGAAAGCTCTGGGAAAAGGACACTTCAAATCCTTGCTTTCTACTAGCTGCCACAGCCAGGATTTGCCCATTCACCTCCAATAATGGCCCTTGGAAGAATTCCACTGCCATGCAAACGCAACATCCCCTGCAACCCAATGACCAGAGGCTGATGCCAAGGATCTTTCATCGCTGTTGTCCTTCTTCATCCAGCCCCTTCTCTCCCACTGAGATGCAAGTTCATTTATCTTTCATTCCTTATTTTTCCCGTTGTGTATTGATTCTGTGCATGTATATAAACTATGCCCCTTTGGCTATTAAAAAAAATCAACCCAAAACACTCAGATTGTCTTTTTAAATCAAGTCCTTAAAATCTGAGAGTTAAGCTACTGATTTACATGACTCAAACCAAACCAACAACTGCAAAATTAGGGGGTTGGAATAAACATAGGCGTATTTTACTTTGGCAAAGTAATCTGTAGTTAGTATTGACCTTTGCTGTTCCAGTATATGGTTAAACCACAAATTAAAACCAGCGCAACACCATGTAAATATAGAATGTCCCCACAAAATGAGCAATTGAAAGGTTCTGGTCAGTAGTTAACTGAAGGAGGAAAACCTCAAACTTAATTTTAAAACAGACAATGGAAAAAGTTCAGCTGTCTGACTTCTTTAATCTTATGCTCTTTCTAGTACTATAGTTCAAGATACAATTTTAAAGAGCACTGGAGTAAGCAAAAATCTTTAATACAGTTTTCAGTGGGGAAAGCTTTGCTGGGGGGGGAGAGGGGTGTGTGTGGAAATAAATCACATCTGATGTTTGGAAAGAGGACCTTTAAAATCTGACTAAAGTCCCTATAAGCCATTAATTCATTATCAAACAGTAGCTCAGCATTTAATGAACAGACTGCACAACTCATTCCTAGTCAGAACATAGCCTACTTGCTAAAAAATGAGAGTAAAATCAGGAATTTCTAATGCCACCAGTAGAAGTGAAAGATATTCATGATGCAAAGAGCCTGTTTCACAATACATATGCTGCAGCCCTCAAGGGCAATGTTTATTTTGATCATAACCACAGTTGCACTTGGCTGCAATGTTTATTTTTGTGAGATTTTTTGCCTAAGCTAACAAAACAAACGTCTGTTCCAATGCTGGCATAAAAATCACACCTTTTCACTACTGACACATCTGGGCTTTGTGGTTTAAAAGATTTCAAACCACAGTTACAAGGAAGTGACATGGGAAGCCTGAAATTCAGATATACAAGCATGCTTTCTCACTATTCACAAAGCTTACCTTTCCATTCCCTCACCACACTTACTACCTGTGAGACAGTGCTTCCAACTCCAGCCTTCCCCTTTATTAATGCTTCCTTCATAAAGTGTATGAGGAACAGCTATGCTGGAAAGAACAGGAAATCCTACCAAAAAAGCACATTTCTCATTAAAGTACCTGGAGAGAAACTTGTGCACCTGAAACATCTGGGCTTTCTTCCCCTTGAATGTACTGGTAATTTAATCACATCATTTAATAAAATGTTATTTCTCCATGGGAGTCTTGCTTCATTTTTTTTTTTCATTATAAATATTCTATCCCCTTCTTGTCAGCGATAGACCATTAAATATTTGAGGAAACAATTTACCTTCTCAAAATGTTTTCTTCTTCATCATATGAGACTGAAATTTGTTGTTAAGAGCAAAAGTTCACCTACTCCACATTTTGTGTCTCATAGCAGATGCCTGTGGAAGAGTTTATCTAGTTATTTTTTGAGGGTATAAACTTTTAACGTCAATGATACCTTAAGGCAATATGTTTTACAGTTTAACTATACACCATGAGAATCAATCACTCTTCTTTTCTTGAAACATGCTGATTTAATTTGATTTCCTCATTCTCGGTGAGGTAGAAGTCACTCTCCTAATGCTAGTCTTCCAGAAAATCCTAAGTGACTCGTCCCCACCCAAGACATCTCTCCTCTAGCCTCACAGCTCCCGTTTGTTTAATCATTTGGAAACTGTTTTATGTCTTCAGTCATTTCTGTTGCCTTTTTCTGTACCTTCTTTACTGTCACATACTGCAAGACTGACAATGTAAACAGGCTTTTCAGGATGAGTGCTGCAGCATGAAGCGTCCAGTGCTTCATCTCTAGATAGTGCAAGCATTAACAAAAGCACACAGAGACATCCATGGCATATAACCATGAATTCTTGCACTACAGCAGGCATTGGGTCTTAACAGAAATTGTTCAGCCCCTTAATAAATCTGCACCTACTTCATTTTGAAATGATAAAATTAAAGAGTTCTAGATGCATTGAGGGGGTGATTTTGTTGTATTTAAAAGCCAGGACATACCTGTCAGGAAGCATTTGCATACTCCTAAAAATAACCACGAAGATACACTACAGGCTGTATGAGTGCAAGAATTGAATCAATGCATTTATTTTGCAACACTTAACAGAGTCTGAAAGATGAACCTATCTCAAGAAAACATATCCAGAGCTAAAAATGTGAAGCATTTCTCAGACCACAACAGCAGATTATGGTTTAGCTTTTCAGTGTTATTGTAACTTTGGCACAGGAAACACTAAAGCGCTTCCCTTCTCAGCCTCTCATGGAGTTCAACTTTCTCTTCATTATTCTAATCCTGACATTGCCATATACTGTATTAGTACAATGAACTGACATCATGCTAGTACAATATACTAGCACAGAGGACAATATACTAGGACATGCAATTTACACAGGCAAGCCTGCACTTTTCTCTGCAAGCTTATTCCAGCACACAGGAAGCAAATTATATCTGTAAGAGTTTGTCTATATAGCTGCATCTACAGTAGTGGCTTCTACCAGCACAGCATCCTAACGCAAATCCTATTTTATCACAACCAATATAAGCTGAAAATAGCAAGGAGTTGTAAGGCATCTCTCAACTTCGAGGTTTCAGCCTGATTAACAACCTAAACTACAAGCTGTTATACATTGAAGCAGTTGAAAACATCCAGTTGAAACATAACTGGCACTCACAGTCCAGCAACTCAAAGAATGTGGGAGTAACAATTGCATCATGATTTCCCAGCGCTGACCCCATCAGCTGTTATGGCTAACGTAATACTTGCGGGCCAAGCACTAAGATCATCACAAACACCTGCACATGAAAGTCTTTCTATTACTGTAAGGTCTAGAGTCCATGCTATGTACAATACTTAACCATGGCCAAGACAAAGCTCATCCAAAGAGCATTCACTCAAACAACAAGACAAGATGTGGGAGAACCAAGTACTATCCTGCCCATTTTCCACTGCAGTATTTTCAAATTTGTTTTTTAACTTAGGAGCCCAAAATATGCAGGATCAGAAATTCACTTGGTACTTACTCCATGGAGCTAGCTCACTCAAGAGGGGATTTTTAAGGTTAAAAGCAATACTTGCAGGATTAACTATAACTGACAAAGATCTTCTGTAAATATTTCTGTCCAATTAAATGGACTCATCCTCATGGGAGGAGCCCCAGGAGATGAAAGGCTTTCCTTACCCTAATAAACAGTATTGTTCAAGCATGACCAGTTGATATCTATTGCTAGCTGGTAAAACCGAATTTAAGACTGATTCAGGGGCCTTGAAACAGACAGTTGCAACAGTTTAAAACATTACCTCCCCTTGCAGTCCCACCCTAGACACAAAAGATACACTGCAGGAGCCTCCAAAAGACACATAGGCCTAACCTTCAGCTGCCCCGCACCGATTAGGATTAGATAAACCAACAAACAAGAGATAGTGCTAAAATACAACAATCTGAACTGTTCTATGCATACATAACAAAGTGTACTTGGAAGAGTCTTGGCACTGGATAACAAGATTTTGCAAAGGTGCGAAGAGTGTTCATGAACAAGAGAATCATTCAAATTATCTGCAGGTAGTACTGTTGGAATTCCTTTTGCGTTGCTACAGATTGATATTGTCGGAACTTGCTCTTTCAGCCCATGTTCTCCTTGACCTTGCGGTGGTGTTTAACCTAAGTATTACCATGGGAATAGCACAGTCATGAATTCAGCACTACACTTTCTCTAAACAATAGAGACCAAGGGAAAGGCGAACCGAAGAAGAAAAAAAAAATGAGCTTGAACAGAAAGAGCCTGGGTAAGTAGGAAACTTCCTGTATCTATTCTTAAATTAGATGTAGGGAACATAGCTGGATTACATCAGGCACTGGAGCCTGTTTTATAATAGGTTCTCCTTGTAAATCTGCAACTCCTGTCTTACTGTAACTTCAAAATAAGAAGTTGTCTGTGCTGAATGATGCCTTTAGGAAGAAGTGATTTATCGGGCCCTGTCCAAGAAGCAAGGAGAGCTGGTTGGTTTACCATTTCTCGTCTCTTAAACATACCCTCATACAGTTGACACTTTTGGATGCCAATAGCCCATTGCTGGCACACCCTCCTAGTCCAGTATATGCCAGTGTCCAGTGATTTCTGTTTCTGCAGAGCCATGTTTCACATGATGCATCACCAAGGGAGGAACCACAGCACTGGATGGGATTTGAAAGCCTGACAAGTTTCTCATACAAGATCCTTGAGGACTCTGTCTAGAGCCGTCAGACTGTGCCTATACTGCTATCTCATTAATGTCTTCAGCCTAAACCAGTGCAGATTTGTGACACATTTTTATTTTCCAGATCTTCCTGAAGATCTGATCTGCCCAGTCACATGGGATGCTGTTTCTCACCAGGCTTCCCACCCTGCCAGAGAACATCATCGTCCTCCAAAAATTCCTTCCTGTCAATTCTAACAGAGCGATTTTAAGCAGTGTTCAAGACTTAAGTTTTCTGAACAAGCAGCTACAGATGTCTTTATCTGTTCAAGAAGATTAAGTTCTTGATTCTGTTTTTTTGGGGGGTTGGGTTCTTTTTGTTCAATTGGGGTTATTTTTTTAAGTTTTTTTTTTAACAGTAGATTCTTTCACTCTATCATTTTAAAGTATCTCATTTGTGGGTAAGAGTATGTAAGAGGTTAATGTGTCACAATACTGAAGACTGCACAAGAAATGGTAACACTAGGGCTGTATTGCTGCAATCAATAATAAGCTTTTATTATTATTTAAAGCAGAGCTGACATACTTCCTCAGCTTGTCTCAGTGAATGCAGACCTCACCTACACACCCTCAGCCATCCAAAAGGCTAGTGTCCAGCTTAAATTGGGCACGCACTTCCAAACCTTCCTCAGAAGGAAAGAGATATTTACAAGGAGTGATTCACCCACTACATTATGAAACAGCAGAACATCTTGATCCAGATATCTCCACTGACAACAGGAAAAAATACAAACCCAAAGGCACTGACAGGCAGGATATCCACATTCAGGGCAGGTAAAATATTACCTGTCCATGAAGTGAAATGCACCCTGCCCATGCTGATGAAATAAAGGGCTCTGATAATATGGAAAAGCTATGCTCTCACAGCTTCAGTACTAGGAAGATTACGTTAATGTTTTAGCACTAAGTAAACAGAACTGTGAAGTAAGTCCCTGTACAGGTAAAATACTTAAAACAGAAATTAGGGGAGCAATTTTATGAGAAATAGCTGGAAAAAATAAAAGTTTCATAAAGCTTCCTATATAGTTAAGGACTAAAAAAAAAGGTATAGTTTGGTTTTAGCAGAACTTATTTCTAACAAAGTAGCCCTTGAGTCTACTGCCCCAAGGAGAACGCAGTTTCCAGCCTCACTGTCTGGAAGAAAAAATAAGTTTTTTCTCCCAGACTACCAAAAAAACAAAAGGCATGAAACTTTTTTCCAAGTTAACTAGGAAAAAAAAAGCTTAGTTCCAATTCTGTTTTATTGCCTAAAGCGAGCGGGTCATGAGTCAGTATCTGCTTCCCACCCTTCCTGTGCTATGTTCTGCATGCACCACTTGTATACAACTGGTACAGTTGAGTGCAAATTACCTTAAAATTATCGCCTATGAAATAATGATAACACTAAGCCATAAACCTGCATGAGTTTCCACCTATTCTGGAAAGCACACTTCTCTTAACTTTCTCTCAAATCATATTTTGGCTACTGAGATAGAGCAGACAGTCTCTGTTAAGAGCCTCATGGAATGGTTTGGTTAGAAGGGACCTTAAAGCTCAACCAGTTCCACCCCCTTGCCATGGGCAGGGACACCTTCCACTAGACCAGGTTGCTCAAAGCCCTGTCCAGCCTGGCCTTGAACACTGCCAGGGATGAGGCAGCCACAGCTTCTCTGGGCAACCTGTGCCAGTGTCTCAGCACCCCCACAGAGAATTTTTTCCTAGTATCTCATCTAAATCTCCCCTCTTCCAGTTTAAAGCCATCCCCCCTTGTCCCACTACCACATGCTCTTGTAAAAAGCCCCTTCCCAGATTTCTGACGGGATCTCTGCAGGGTCTGGAAGACTGCAATAAGACGTCTTTTCTTCGACACGCCGGGGCGCCCCGTGTCCCAGGAGCTCACTTGACCTCCTCCCGCAGCGAGTGTTTCAGCCTCGCTCCCTAACCCAGCCTTGATGTGGGTTCGCCCAGGAGTTCTCGCCCTCCCTTTCCCTTCTGCTGCTAACACTGCCTCTGGCACCCGCTGCGGGACAGCCGGACACTCACTCTCGGAGTCGCTGAGGCCGCTGCCGTCGCTGACGCTGGCGCTGCTCCGCCGCTTCATGCGCTCCAGGTGCTCGCCGTAGTGGAAGCGGCGCCGGCCGGTGGGGCAGGAAAACTCGGCCAGCACGGTGTCGAACTCCCCCAGCGCCTCGGCCAGGTCCCCGCCGCCGTCCTCGCCCAGCGCTGCAGGCAGCGGCAACAAAGTCAGGACCCGCCGGAACCCGGACCCGAACCTCGCGCCCACCGCCCGCCCTCCATCCATCCATCCATCCATCCTTCCATCCATCCATCCTTCCATCCATCCATCCTTCCTTCCATCCATCCTTCCTTCCATCCTTCCATCCATCCATCCCTCCCTCCGACCCCCCACCCCTGCGGCGGGAAGGGGAAAGGGCCCCGCCACGCCTCTCGCCCTCGGCTCCCACCTTGACCCGCCGGCCGCTGGCCCTGAGGTGACTTCATAGCTGCGGTGCCCCAGAGCCGCTGCCGCCCCTGCTCTCGCCGCCAGCACGGGCAGCTCGGCGCTGCCGCCGCCGCTTCTTATATCCCGCCCGGGCTCGGGGCTGAGGCGGAGCGGGCAGGAGGCGGCAACGCGGCCCGGCCCTGCCCGCCGCGGGGGCCGGGCGGTGGGTGCAGGTGCGCCATGGCGGGGCAACGCCACGGCCCGCGGAATGCGGTTTGCGTTCAAGTTGAGTCCCTCTCACAGTTCGCCACTACCACAAATGGGAGGCATCGCGCCTTCCCTTCTGACCGCAGATCCCGATAGCGTGACCGCGCCTTCGGTTCGCTAATCCCAGCTCTTCGCTGTTCAGGAGGGGTCTGCGCCGGGTTTGTGGCAGGCTGCTGGTGGAGGGTGCAACGAGCCGGCTGCGAGGAGGGAACCTCGCAAGAACGCAGGACTGGATGATCCTCACCCAGCCCCGTGGCCGGCAGGACAGAGCAGGACGAAGAAGCCTGCCTTACACTTGCAGCGAGGCTGTGGGCTCCCACGCGGCAGCTCCTCGCCCCGGAGCCCTTTCCTCATCGCCACCCCACATCTGTGTGTGGTTATTGCACGGCTCTGTCCGTTAGCGGTCTGTGGACGTAGCCAGCTGTGCCGGTTAGTTACAGAGGCTGACCCGAGGAGAGAAGCAGGAGGCAGGGCGATACAGGAGCTGCTCAAGCACAGAGCGCTGTGACTCCAGCTGCGTCAGACAGGGCGTTCTCCAGTGGAGAGCTGTCCTTGTATCGGCACTTGTCCTGAAGTCGGGTTAACTTGATGTTTATACGTGCCTTAGCTACAGAACGCTGCTCTTGGGCTGTCTCCTGCGTGTTTTAAATAAAAGCCATCTGAGCAGCTAAAATACCAGTTCTGTTAAATGCTAACTGGGGAAGGCTCTGTCCTACTTATTACAGGCAGCAATATTGAAAGCAGACATCAGGTGCTATTCCATGCATATGCATCAGGAGCTATGATTATGTTTGTGTGCAAATCAATATGTATTTTCCTGAACTAACAATGATTTAAGAAGTTCTTCCCTGTGAGGGTGCTGAGACACTGGCACAGGTTGCCCAGAGAAGCTGCGGCTGCCCCATCCCTGGCTGTGTTCAAGGCCAGGTTGGATGGGGCTTGGAGCAACTTGATCTAGTGGAAGGTATCCCTGCCCATGGCAGGGGGTTGGAATTGGACAAGCTTTAAGGTCCCTTCTAACCCAAACTATTCTATGACTCTGTGTGTTGATGAAAATATCTCAAATTAAAATGTGTCAAGGACAGGGAGAGGCAAGAAAAAAATCTCTCTAAAACATCTTGACATTTTCAGACATGTTGTCATTGCTCCTGCAAGATACAAATTGAGAAAACAATATCCTAGACAATAAAGCATCTGTATTTCACAGATCTGTTCCCCTCTCCTTACCGGCTGGTACAGAGGCATTTATTTATTTTTGCAGTGGATCAAAAGAAGCTCTCATGGTGAGGTTCAGCCATTATTTATTCTGCAGCTTCCTCCTTTCTTGTGGTTTTCCTCTGTTTTTCTTTCTGCTAATAAAAGTGGCTACAAACAATCCTTTTTGAAGACCACAGTGACATAGATGGAAAGCGAGGTTAAAAAGCAGGGAACAGGGAGGCGGGAGGGCATGACGTCAAGAACACAGGCTGGGTGAAAGACAGTAGACACAAGGCAGAAAGGAGGACTGTTGAGTACGTGACTCAGTAGAACTCAGCCCAAAAAGACAAGGACCTGCCCCCACAGCTGACATCAGTTCTCTTTTGCCCATGCACCTACACATATGATCTGTCCTACTGCCCACACACATCCTCACCAGGCGCTGGTTATTTGGTCTTGTGCTTGGTTATATAGCAAGATGTGACTTAGGGGCAAAAAGTGGTTTAGATTAGGCTTGAATCTACCCATTTTGTAAGAAATACAGACAAAATAACCAACGGCTGAAGGTCCTCCAGTGCCCATCCTAGTATTTCTCCGTAAAACAGTCAAGAAATCTCACAGCTGTCTGGGATGGGGTCTTAGGTCACATCACAGAGGAGCACACACAGAGGGGGGTGAAGTCGTACAATAACACTTGGGGTGTTCAGGAGCGTTGCTGCCCCAAAAAGGGGAATGACCTCTCTTACTTCTTCCTTCTTGTACTCCTGACCTGGACCTTCTGCATGTCTTTGGTAGTGGTAGTGGCAGTCTCCTCTTCTGCTGAGCCAGTTCAACACATTAGAACAGCAGAAAATTAATCCAGTGAGAGAGCTGGACAGAGCCTTGGGCAACATGGTTTAGTGTGAGGCGTGCCTGCCCATGGCAGGGGGATTGGAACTAGATGCTCTCAAAGTCCTTTCCAACCCAAACCATTCTATGATCCTATGATTCTATGATACTGTTAGACTGCGTTGAATGGGCTCAGCTCAGGTAGATGAGCTCCAGAGCTGATAAAAAGAAAGAGCAGAGGGGGATGTGGGTAGAGGAAGAGAACTTCCCTCTAGTAATACAGGCCTTCTCTTTAAATTATTAGTTGCTCTCAAACTTACCATTTGCAGAGTCATTTCTAGGCATGCTGATTCCATAAATTTCTCTTCTTCACAGCCGCATGTTTGGGATTCTTCTTTCCTTAAGAAAACCTGGGCTTAGAAATCCTTGGTCATGTTTACTGCTCCATAGACCAGTCTGTTAACATTTCTACCAGTAAATACTTCTGTTTTCTCCTGAGCAGCCTGTGATTCCACTAAATGCAGCCAACATTCAGCTGGTGAATTTTAGCTTTCCACATAAGCCATTAGCTTATACATGAGGAAATGAAGATTGACTTTCATGCCTATTGGTTCTATGTTACAGACCATATAGCCATGTGCCTCCACAAACATTCTTGGAGGGCCCAAAAATGCTCCTGCTAAACCAGATATGTTTTTGCCACTGATGCCAACAGGAGCAGCCCACATCTGGCAAAGCAAAGAAGTCACTTTCAAGCACAGTCCCCCTTGCAGAGTGGCACCCAAGGCTGCTTATATTTATTGGTAGAAACATCCACCCCAACTTGTAATGTAAACCTCAGCTGCTGAATCCCTCCCATCTCCCAGGCAGCCATCCAAGGTGTATTTAAAGTGAGTTTCTTCTTGACCATTCGACTCCGTGTCTCCAGATCCTCCTCAGCCAGTGATGCAATGTTTACAGTGGTTTCCTACTGCATTTTTAACCTCACTGACTCGTGAGTCACATAGCTATTTAAATAATCAAATCCTGCCTGTAGATATGCTTCAGGGAAAGACTTTCAGAACCTTAGCAGGTACTCTGATACAGCCAACTTAAGCAGCCCACAAAGTACTAAGTTTTTTAAGTGAAACAGTAATTTGGGACACAAAACTGTTGCTACATCAAAGAAAAGTCTGCGACTGGTTCACACATGCATTGGTGCTGTAGGTTGACTAATCCAGTGGTTTTCAAACCATGACCCAGAGATGCCTACAGATCCACAAACAACTTCTGAGACATTCATGTAAGACAGGAAAGATCAAGACAAATTTACTGGAAGTAGGTGTCCTGGGTTAAGGTTAAAATTCACAGGACCTATGCAGCCCCATATGCCCATATGCAGAAACTGCAGCTGCAGAGATGGGGATTTGCAAGTCAGAAATGGCTGAAAAGATGTGGTCTAATCAATCATTTCTTTTCACCACTTTGAAGATCAAGAGTACCCCAAAATATCAATCCTGTTGTGTAAGCACCAGGTTCCCACAGTAAAAACAGACGTTTTCTGAAATCCAAGCCTATCTTCTCACTGCTATTGCTGTTAGATATAAGCCAGAGTGACAGATCCCTGCTTATGAACGCAGCCTGGAGTTCTGAACATAACATTTCCATGTATTTTCCAATATTTTTCAGCCTGTGAAAATAATAATTCTGTACAAAAGTAACAGTACCAAGTGGTTAAAGAAGATATTTCACATAAAACCTGGGCATTCTTCACTATGAGGGTGTTGAGGTGCTGGCACAGGTTGCCCAGAGAAACTGTGGCTGCTCCATCCCTGGCAGTGTTCAGGCCAGGCTGGATGGGGCTTTGAGCAACCTGGTCTGTTGTGAGGTATTCCTGCCCATGGCAGGGGATTTGAACTGGATGAGCTTTAAAATCCCTATCAACCCAAACAGAAGCCCATCATTGCCGAACTTGTAGCTGAAGGACAGCAAGGGAACCCCAGATTTAGACAGCTGTAAAGGAAGAAGATGAAAACTGCCGGTGGGTGAAAAAGCACAGGTGCCAGTGAGACTGACACACAGGGAAACCCAACTCGAGCCACAGAGCAGGAATAGACCAAACATCATTCGTATAACTTGTCTCCCTCTTCACTGCATCACAGCCCTGCCCTCAGGATGCTCTTTTGAAGCGTGAGATGGTGGTTAATATTCTAGTCTATTTTATCCTTCACACTGCAAGTGGAATTGCCTACGTGAGTGAATTGCTAAACTTGTTCTGTAATGAGGACAGCCGCCTAATTAAAATTTGGCTGAGACAAGCCATACATTTTACACAGGCTATATAACTACCACCAGAAGCATAAGAACCTGCATTTGCTTCCAGCCAGTCTTAAATACAGGCTTGTACTGACCTGTAGCTCAATCCGTGACACCAGTGGGAAGAGTGGGTGACTTACAGCAGTATAATTAATCGTGAAAAACTGCCACAGAGAACTCTTTTCCCAGAAATATTTCACAGGACTTTCCTCTCTCTTCTCCCAGCTTTTTCTGTAGAACTTAAACCTGAACTTGGATTTAAGACCAACTGATGCAATTCCTTTTGGTTTTCTCTCTCCCTCTAATTGACGCACATTGGGTGCAAACTCATGGACCAGCTCATTGCCACCCATGACCATGGCCTTGGAGCAAAGCATACATCTTCCTGCTGAATTCTGCCAAAACCCAAGCTCACTCTCTCTGACCCATTACACTTCTAACTTTTCAGCTTGTCAAATTAACCTCCTGAAGGCAAACACAATATGGCCTGTACAGTTTTTTCTTCCTCTGTCTTTCTGTAACAAGGGGCAGAATCTCTTGGAGTTTTGAATGGATATATTTACGTAAAGTATTGACTCTGAAACATGTTTATGACAGTTTAGATGTAATCACTATGGCCGCAGCTGGATTAAAGGTCATTGAATCAAATAGGTATAATTGTAACCTATACTGACATCTATGGAATGAACTGTTTAGTTTGAGTGAGATTGCTTCAGATGTAGGAGAAACCAACCAAAAACACTGCTTGAAAGCTGTACTAGTGTTTCTGGATCTTAACACAAGGAGACAGATGTTGTCTGGTAGTTTTTCCCTTGCAGCGCAAAGGAGCAACCAAAGAACAAGCAGAGAGAAGTGGTCAAAAAGCCAAGAAGACAGCAAGACAAATGTAAGCAAAGGGTCTATGGCAGCAAGTCAGGAAGGGCAGAGAGCCTGGCCGCTCGAGTGCTGTGTGGCAACTGAAAGTGAGGAAATTGATTCCTTTTGACTCTGCTTTCAGGAAAACAAGGCTGCGCACATATCCTCTGCATGGGCAGATGACACATGAGACTCTGCACAAGACCGACTGAAGGAGTTGCTCTTCCAGGAAGTTCTCCTCCAGCAGAAGCCATCCAAAAGACTCCAGGACCAGTAAATATGAGTTTAAAAGGGCAATGTGAGGAAAAAGAGAAAGGAAAAATCACGCATATGAATGCAATGTCACAACTTTATTTTCTGTGTTCAGATGTGGGCTCTAGCTCAGGACAAACCGCTGTTTCTACCTCTACCTGATGCTACTGCTATCACAGCAGGGTTGGTGTACATGAATGTGCTAGATCATGAACTGGAGAAGCTGTGTTCTTTACTTTTCTGCCAGTTTTGCTTCAAACCCTTTCATGACTACTGCTCCATCAAGAAACTTGCACCATTTCAAATGCAAATACGAAACAGTTGTTGTTTCACACCTGCTTTTGCTATGAATTGTTGATAAATTGAGGAGTTAAGACAGGTGAATACCACGCTACTTCAAAAAGATGGTGATTTTGTCAGAAGGAATGATGACTCAACGGTGCATTATTACATACAAGAAACAAATGGGAATTTCAGGCTTAAGAGGCTTGTATTTCATAAAAAATATCTGCCACACAAACCACATTGGAAACTGAATTTAACTCTTATGAAGTGAAATGTATCAGGGAGCTCTTATGTATTAAAATAACAAAACATCTCTCTTAATAAATCTCCTCCATAAGTAAAATAAAAGGCAGTGGAATTTTCAGGCAGATGTATTTTATATCAATGCTATTTGCTTTGACTAAAAATGATGCATTTTGTACTGGTTCTATTATGATACTTTGCACAGTCACATACACGTAGCCTGTTTGGCTCAGTCATCTTGTACTTCATATCCAACATTGTTTGGGGACTGTGGGTTTCCAGAGCCTTAAACCTGGGCAAGAAATACAGCCTTTAAATTGATGTAATTAATAATTATAATAATAGTAAAATATGCTTGTGGCCAAAAAGATACTAACCACATCCAAGGGAAGAATTATGTTCCTTGCCCAGGAAGAATTCCTGTTAGATTTTCCTGGGACACTGAATGTCCTCTGGGTTTTGTGGTGGGTTTTTGTTTTCTTTTTGAGAATGTACATGGGTCTTCATTTTGTCTGTTTTACTTGCCCTTGTGTGACTAAACCAATGCTCTGGTTTTTCCATGATCCAGAAGCATCTTTCTCTTGTATTGCATGAATCTCAAGGGGATTCACGCCAGTAACAGCCACAAGAATATGGGAAACCAGGAATGACAGGGGGTGCAGGATGTCGTTCCCATTCACACTACTGAAGCAAACTACCAAAGCAGGCTATAAAAATCAAGTCTTGCTCTCCCTGCCATGTTTTGTTGGCTTTAAGGCAGGAGGAGGCAAAAGGAGACCTCTTGTTTGCTGAAGGCATGTAGCTGCATATGTTAGAACAGAAGTGGAGCTCTTCATTTATTTGTGTTGCAGAAGTGCCAGTCATGGACTGGGATCCCATTGAGTCAGTCACCATACAAATGTGGGACAAAAGCAGCAATTCCTGAGCTTTGGTTAGCCAGTAAATCACCCTCCTTTAAGGGATGGGGATTTGCATATTTATGGTTGGGAAATAACCATGCTTTAGTCCACTGGGGCCTCTCTGGTTATGAGTGCACAGGGTCTTGTGTAGATGAGAAGAAAAGAACCAGTGTTACCGTCAGTGACCACGTACTGCATCCAGCTCTTTCTTCTGACTGAGACAACTGCATTCCAATTTAAGAATTATTATTAAAAGCCCTGGGGTTTTGTACACTTTTTCCCAGCATCCTGGGATAATAATTTTTGTGACAAGCCATAGCAGCATCCTGTTTTCCTCACAAATGAAAGTCAAGTAAACCATGCTTTAATTCTTTCAGCCAGAGGGAGGATCTGTGGCAGCAACTTGTTCCATATAGTCAGTTTCTATTTCCAACTTCTAGTTCATAAATAACAGGGTTTCAGAATTACCTACTCCATACTGCCCAGCACTGACTCACAAGCTCTACTTCTATAGCAGAGGATTTGCATATAAAACTAGGATCAGAGCATTTATGCAAGAGGACAGCAGTTACAAAAACTCCACAACTGAACATAACATACTACTGAAAAACACAGGCTTTGCCACTGTGGACACTTAAAAACCAAGCTCTGCACATCCAGGTTTAACCTGCCATGGTGCTGAAAAATGTGTGTGCGTGTTAGCCTGAGCTAAGCACACCAGTACATATCCTCACCACTTGGATTGGCACTCTAACCCTGAGCAGATGAATTATGATCTTTCCTATGGAACCCAAAGTAATAAATTTATCCATGGCAAATCTAACTGCTTCAGTCCACTGGTTTGCATTTCCCTAGAAAGACATTTAGACATGCAGGGAATGTTATTAATAGAAGTTCCCCCAACTTCACATACTCTCTGAGCTCACTTCAAATATAACCAAGCGTGCAGATTAGCTAAAATTTGATTAAACATCACCAGCGACAGTTAACAGACTCCCTTGGTGCTTGATACCTTCTATAGATCCCTGGGTCTCTTTTACAACACCATTTACAGAGCTGGGCCTCAAGCAGGTATAGCTGGCTTACATTTATAGACAGGCTTTTGGACAGTTTATTACCACAAGTCTTGAACTAGGACTGCTCTGTGCTAGGCATGCTGCATGGGGAACAGGAAGACAGCTCCTACTCTGGTCCTCACTTCCTGGTTTGCTCCAAGTTTGACCATTCATCGTATGAAATCAGTCCTGAAAATACCATGTATTTCCTTCTCCCACCTCACTGCATACCTAAGATACTTCTAGGAACCTCTCAAAACCTGAACCTCCTCTGAAGTGTTAACAGCACATTCTCAAATACTTAGTCTAGACTTGAAATACATTTAAGCAGCAAAGTCTGAGTGGCGAGCAGACAGCATCTTTAGCCCACGACAAATTAACTGGAGTGAGGGCTAATCTTCAAGTCCAATTCAATCTGCCCCTCTCCAACAGCTTGAGGAGAGTAAGGTGGGAACTGGGTTGACTGATGCATACACATATGATGTGGGATCTCCCAAAAGGCCAACCTGATCTTCTGTGGGGCCAAATGTCCTTTTCCAGTGTTTCTGTTCTCAGCTAGTATGACATAAGCCCAAGCAACTATGCTCTCAACTTCAGATTCCCAAATCAATGCCCACAGACAGCTGGGTTATACATTTAGGAGTCTAATTCACCAATTTAAGCACATACAAAACACTGATGACCCCTCTCCACTGCCTGAAAGGAAAAAGAAGACAGGCATTTTCGTATGCCCTTACTTACAACACACCTGACAGTAAACAAGACTGCAGCCTTTCCTTACTACGAAAATATTCTGGATGCAAGGCTTCCCTCTAGTGGAAAATCCATGAACCAACCACTTTTCATTAACACCCGCAGTTTAGACGTGAAAAAACAAAACGCCAAAAGTCCATATAAAAGTGCTGTTGAAACAGTAGAGTGGCAAGTACATTCACACATAAAAACACGATTATGCTTGAATCTTCTGTGTCATACCTAAAGCTTGACCTCTTCCTAGCTGAGAGATGCCTTGTTTGGGAAGGCTGGAGGCGCTAGAGCTGAGATGCGAGAAGCTGCCCCATCCACTGTAACTGCTAATTCTGGACTAAACCTTTGTAATCTATATGAGTATCAGGGCCAGTTTTCCACTGGGGCCTAGGCTTCAGGAATAGGCTTATTCCGATGACAAGAAGCTTGTCAGCCTTGGGGTACACCTGCCTGCCTGGTTATTGGAACAAGAGAAGGGAAGGGGGGCAGTACTCATTCAAGATGGCAGTAGTATTGCAGGACCCTGCACCATATTGGATGCTTGGTCAATGAGTTCTCGTGAGGTTTATGTCATTAACATAATTATTTGGTTTGTGCGATATGTGGAAAGGATCTATAAAATAAAGCCACAATAAACCACTTCAAAAGGTTTTCAAAGATCCATGAAACAAGACAGGTAAAGTGAACTTACTTATTGTAGTTTATAGCAATCAAAATTAAATTATAGGATAGCAGAATGGTTTGAGTTGAAAGGGAGCTTAAAGGGATCTTAGAATTCTAACTCCCTTGCCATGGACAGGGACATCTCACACTAGACCAGGATGCCCAAAGCCCCATCCAGCCTGGCTTCTCTGGCTAGGCCAGTTACAGGAGATCTGTAGCATAAACAGGCCACTTCTTCCACCTCTCTGGGTCAATGGAACAGCAGTGCTGAAAACAAGTAATATCCCAGTCTTAACCTAGGATATTTTGGGCTAGCCTCAAATGTGAGAGGATAGCCAGTCTCAGATTTGACACTTGAGATCAGGTGTAGGGGTGCAACTAGGCTGGGGCAAAGGAAGATGTGAGGCTCTTCAGCCTCAGAGTCACACACACAAGCTGACTCTATCTGGATTGTCTACAAATTCATCATGCAGCAAAGCAGTTATTCTGATGCCAATGGACGATAAGAAAAGAGAAGCTACCACCTGAGATGTCACATCTGCTAGAGACGGGAAGAAGTTAACGGATAGGAAAGTGGGATACGAACAACTGTAACTGACTGTCAAAGTGCATTACATTGGGATGAGAAGTTGCAGAGGGGAAAAAAAAGGCAAGGAAGTGATGAAGGAAACAAGAATGAAAGAGCAGTATGAAAGAAAGAGTAGAGTCTGACCAGCTGATGTATTTTAAAGCTCACAGAAATGTGATTCTGTAACATGAACACTTAGCATTTATGTATTATAGCACATTTCTCTGGGATGACACAACAGGCCTGTTAAGTTTGATGCCTTTTCTACTTCAAGCTACTGAAAAAACAGCAAATCTTTTCAGACTAGTTTTTAAAAAAACCCAACAAAAAACCCTGATGCCTGTTATTCTCCATTATTTTTGTATCCTTCCCATACTACCCTAGTCTCGCTTTGCAACAGTCTATAATAGGGCTGCCAAGCATCTATCATGCCAAGCAGTTCACACCTGCAATGACAGTCTTGAAGAAAACTCAGCTGTTGCCTCCTGCAGTTCCAAGAGAAAACCAAATTACAACACTGGGTGATAGAAGACTCGAGTTTTTGTATTTTCAGAATTCTCAAAACAGTTGCCACAATTCTTCGTGCCAATTTCTAGACGATTCATCTGCTTCCTCAAGGAATAAACTGCTGAAAAGATACCCCAGGTATTTTTGCTCAAGCCTGATTTAAAGTGTCAGGCTAAACAGACCCCAGAGGGCTGTTTCAGTCCCACCTCTCTCAGGCTGCAATCTCCTTCTCAAGGCCTGAACTAAATCTCTAGCACTGTGCCATCACTATAAACAACAGAAGACCACAGTCCCACCTCATGCCTTCACTTTACATGGGCTGATAAAAATGCTTCCCAGGCACTGCTGAGTCAAAGCGCTCCCATTATGGACAATTCCCTCTACCTGCTTGAGACACCTTTGAGGAAGTCATTCCACAGCAAATGGCACATGGTGAATACACAAGACAAAAAGATGTTCTCCTGTTTCTCAAGGTAGCACGTTACTACATACAGACAGAGGTACAGCTCTCGATGTGCTAAATGATTTTTTTTTTTTACCTTAACTACTTACAGTTCATGTTATACCAGCAAATGCTGCAACTGAATCGAATAAAACTGATGAAAGTTATGGGCTGAAGTCCATAAATACGTAAAGATTCCAAACCAAAGGCAAGTGTGTACAAAATAATTTATTACAGCATAACATATGTTGGCATTATTTTACAGTGAATTTTCCATTCAACAATTTTTAATCTAAACAGATGACACACAAAGGAGATTTTAATTAGAACAGTTTATTTGTCTTAATAAAATCCCCTCTTCATGAACTTATATTTGCCTTTGAGGGGCTAGTTAATATTACTGAAACTATTTACACTGCAGTGAAATAAAAAGAAAACAAGATTGAATGATTCCATTACAGTTTCCAGAAAACCGATTTTCTGTACAAGCCACAGTATAGTTATGCTTGATAGCAGTTTTTATAGAATGTAAAGCTGTGGTACGTAGCCGTTTTGTCCAGCAATACTATGCCTTAAATAGGTATATTAAGAGTCAGACTTCCATTTTGATGCGTTGTATATTTAATAGTTAATGCACCAGAAAACAAAGTAAGAAAAAGATTCGTTATGATTTGTAGTCAGCCTCTTTGTGCTCCCTTAAATGGTTTTTAAATGGAAAACATACTCCTCATATACTATTTGCTTCACAGCACCTAAACCAAGAGTATATAGGCATGAAAAGTACTGGAGTATTGGCCATAAGTGGACAACTAAGACTCTTAATGGAGGTAATACAGTAAACTTACCAGTGAATTTTTATGATGTAAGGAAGAACTGTATTCCCCATTACTGTACCTTCGGAGTTTGCCCAAAATTGGAGCAGCTTTTTCAACTTAAGTGTCAATAGGTGAAGAGACGGAAGAAACCAGAAGGAAGAGGAGGAAGGGGAAGGTGGAACAAAAGACAAACAACAGTATCAAACTATGTTTTCTCAGGGAATTGCTTAAGGATACTCAAAAATATTAAACTGACCAGAAACTTAAGAAAAGAATAGCTATGGAACACAAAGTAGACAGAATAGTTTTCAAAAAGTCTTAGTTTGGAGTTTTTGTTGTTTGGGTTGGTTTTTTGGGTTTGGTTGGGTTTTGTTGGGTTGGTTTTTTTTTTAAACACAATCCTCATATCCATCAACACTGGTTCCATATAAGACACACATCTGACAAAAACATGCAAACTCTCAATGCTTTCATTGTCACTGGGCTTCCAAAGAAACCAAAAGGACCAAAGATTAAAAAGAAAAAAAAAAAAGGGGGGGGGGCAGAAAACCACAACGGAACAAAACCCTTAAAGAATAGTCAAAGACAAAGAGGGCAATTCAAGCAGCACTTCAGTCTTAATCTGCTAAAAATGCTCAAATGATAATTTATTAACAAGATATGATCACATTTGTCTGTATATGTAACAACACTTATGTGAAAGCAGTCTCTAACATCCATATTTTGTGAGGGAAGGCTGATGGATTATTAAAAGACTTAAAACTGTACAAGTATAAACATGAAAAATGCTGATTAAGGATAATGTTTACATAAATATTGGCAGTTTTTGTTGGGAGAAAAAAATAACTAATAGCATAATCCATTTCCTTTAACTATCCAAATATTTTGTTTTATACCTGTTAAAGTTTTAAAATACAACCTGGAAAAGTAACCCTGATCTGTAACCAGCCAGCATGTAATGACAGTCAGAGTTCTGTATACATGTGTGCATGTAGGTATACACACACTGGCTTGCACACACTACTTCAAATTTCATTAGAAAGCAAGTCATGGTTAATGGCTGTATGATTCACAGATGCAATGCTGCTATTGTCCTCATTTGTGGCAGGCATAAAGGCAGACGTATAAGGAAACAGTTTATGACATGCTGCTTGATATTCTTCACATTGAGCGTGGCAGCTTCCAAAACTGCCGTCAAGCAGTGCCTCTAAAACCTTTGTTAATGTCTGAAAAAACAAAAGTAATAGTTAATAAATGTGATTTACAATTGTCTTATTACTAAACAGATGTACTATTAAGCAATACTAATCTGAGCAAGCAGGTTCTCTGTTGGCATTCAGGTATTTTATAGTTACACTTAGGGGAAAAAATTTGAAACCTCATTCCTTCAAATACAAATAAATTATCATAATATGTGAGGCATGTACATTATCCTGCAGTTAAGCATACATTATTCAAGAACCTACAGATTTTTTGGTTTTAAATACTGTATCTTTTACCTTCACATTTTTGTCTCTCATGTTTTTATCCAACCTAGTAGCAACAGCAATTGCTTTTTCTTGTCTTGATTTGTCCAGGAAATACATCATCTTTGCACCTGATCACAAGAAAGAACACAACAGTTACCTATCAGTAGTCCTAAAAGAGCACTGAATATATAGACACACAGAATCCAGCGTGAATTAGGACTTCTTGCAAGCTTTAAGACATTCTTTTCCTCCCTTATTCCCTTGTTTAAAACTAACAAAGCTAAAGCCACTTTGAAACTTACTAGAAGCGTAAGTATCGACTAACACAGGAGATCTGCTTCTGCAGAAGTGAAATGCCTCACTTTGCTGAAGATCTGTCAGTCAAGAAATACACATGAAGAATATGCTAATGCCAGCCCTTCAAATCCGCAGACTAAATAAAATCCATCCTACAAATGCAGGAGTGAGTAAAAGCCATTTTCTTAGAGATACCTCCAATACTGTTAAAAATAATTCAGAGTAAGTGAACAATGGAATTACTAAACAATTGTGGAACATAGTCCTGAAGAAATTCAGAGCAGTACATGTCCATATGGCAGAAAATAAGGCCAAGCTGGGCTACTAACCTGGAGCGGAATGAAACAGCTTAGATACGAGGAAAATGTAACACAAGTTTGGCTCTTTGCTTGGACTAGACTACGTTGGTGAGAAGACAGACATTGCATTAACTTAACTATACAGCTCCTTAGACCACAAAGAGTTTATTGAAACTGGCCTGGGGACCTCTGCAAAATACTGCATTGCTCTTTTTATCATAGTTGCCTTAATTTAATATGTCATCTTAATGAACATGTAGGCATTTCATATACTTTTCCCAAATACAAAGTCCAGACACACCTCACTACATAATCTACTACAAAGAACAAAAGGCTTAAGAAATAATTTCACTGAAAAAGTGAAAAATCCTCATTCTGAATATATTGTCTCTTCCTGCTCAACTAACTTCCTCACTTATTAAATATGTTTTCCTAAGTAAAACTTCCTAGTTCTTACTGCTTTTTGTGTCCAGAAGGTTTCAGAAAATTGTCAGACTGAGTATGTGTGGGTTTGAGTTGTCATTATCTAGGTTAAGTTTGACACACTTTGTTTAAAGTCTGGCAGGCTATGGTATGGAAACTCAAAACCAATTAAAATTCTGCTTGTAATTTTTTTACTAGTAAACATTTTAAGCTAAGAGAACACTCATTTGTACCCTACTAGCAGCTACATGCAGCTCTTCTGCACAAATAGTGTAAGAGTGTCACATTTCAACAGTTTACTTGTTGACCATGAAGCAGAAAAACAGAAGTAGTGTAACAAGTTTGTCATGTAATTTTTATTGATGCCGCTGCTACTTGACAAACCTGTGAGTAGGAACAGAGAGACATTCCATCTGGTAACAGGGAAAAGCACTGCTTTTAATGTATTGGATTTTCTGTTTTGGAGTTCCTAATCATTTCAAAACTAGAAGCTGCAACAGGAGGGATGATGTTGCTTCCATATTTCAGTATCTGTGGTGGTTTGATCACACTTTTTTGGAAGTAAGAAACAGGTCCTTATGTATCTAACAAAAAAAAAGCGAAAGAGCTGGGGTTTTTTTTTTAATATGGTAAAAGCAAGCAGAAATCCACAATGTAAAAATGTTAATTTCTGCCTCACTGGATTTATGTATAAGTTATGCACTGCAGACTAAGATTCTGGATTTAAATCATCTCCTTTTCAAGAGCATTAAAAAGTTAAACAAACCTGACAGTTGGTGCTGAATGGAGGTAGCACTGTGTTTGAGAAATTCTTCATTAAAACTTTCCAAGTTTTTATTAACAAAGATTTTCTGCATTTCTTGAGTTAGGACCTTGCTCACAATTTCTGGGAGGTTACTATGGTCAGATACTAGAAGGAGAAGGAAAGAGGGAGAGAAGCAAAAAAGCCATTTAAACAACCGTAGATAATAGTGTGAAACCATAAACATCACTGCTAAAATTCCCATTTCTAAAATTTGGGCACATAAACACAAATCTCAGTTCAAAACAGGTCAACACAAGCATCAGTGATGCATTTATAGATAAAACACTCATAAAGGGCAGCAGAAAGTTAACACGACAGGGCACAAGTTCACAATGCATGCTTTGCTTCTATCAGAATCTCTCACCCACATCTGCCACTTATTACCTTAAAACTTAAGAATTTCAGTGATCTTTGGAACACTTACTCTGTGAAATTTAGCCAAAAATGAGTTATTTAGTCCACCTGATTGACTAATGGAGGAACAAGTATAGTAAAATACAAACACAGTACCCTGTATAACATAGCCTGTGCTTTCTTAAGTATTAGCATGAAAAACAAATCATTCATTTTTCATCATCAGTTTCTGTTTCAGGAGCATTAAATCACATAGTTTTATAGTGTGTATGTCCTTGTAGAGTATAACCTTCTCTATCTTTATACATGCATACTTCCTACATACATACCAGCTTTAGAGAATTTAATCAAGCACTCATGTAGCCATGGGTCATTATTGTCGATAGCAAAAGCTCTTTTGACAGACTGCAACATTAACAGGAACTTTCCTGTGGAAAGGAAAAAAAACAAAAACATACCAAGATTAAGAACACAGAACTTTTTATATCAACTACTATTTTACTTTAGTAAATCTAGTAGAAACATTAGAAACACCAATGCCTACACAAGATTAGAAAGGACATTCATTTTTCCCCTCCAAATTGCTTACTAAAATGGAAATGTCTGCTACTCGAACTCTGGCAGAACTACGTAATATTACTATCTGTTTGGCTTAGTTTTCCCCTAGAAAATTAAAGATCACACTGCAAATATCTTTATACGGCGTTTATTAGTATATACTACACCTTACTTTGTCTTAGGTTTTTTAGCTTGTTTTAAGGGTGGCTAAACAAAAATTGTACTTCCCCCTTATTATTATTACATATGATGACAACCCCAGTTTCAGCCAAGTAAATACCTATTCCAGATCATTTTAGGGTACACTCAGGTAACACAGGCAGCAGTGAAGGGTTACAATTCTGCAGAGCAAAAATAAAATTATGCAGTACTTTACCTTTTCTAAAGTATATTTCAAATGCCAATAAATGTGTTTCTATCTCATCTCCAATAAGATTCTTAAGCGGTATAAGGAATTTAATGGCTTCTTCTAATGGATTTTCTACCTGTTTTAATAAAAACATAGTAAAATTTAAAGCTTAAAATAGGCATCAAATAAAAACTACCAAAGATAGTTTCTGCTATTCAGAGCATTTAAATACTCGGAGGCCAAAGGTGAACTGTAGAGAACTTTCTGAATTAAACTGAATCACAGCATTTTTATTTGACCAGCAAGATTTAGAAGTGTTTACTCATGACTTCATGCTGACAAAGACAACATCATTGTTAACTCTGGCATGGCTTATGTAACATACTCGTTGTTATAATTTAGCATTAGGAAACAATGAAATATAACCACCTTAGACAACAAGCTTAAACTTCTGAAGTTAGTGTGACAAAGGAGATAATTCTTTGTGCTTGGAGATATAATGGCTCATGTCTTTAAATCTGGTGAACTGCAAACACATTTCTGTTAGCTCTTTCTCTATTCAATGTATGAAACCCAGAATTCTTGAGGCAAGAACCGTCTTTTTGCTCAGTATCTATTTTAATGAAGGATGGCTTAATGTGAAGGGAAAAAAAAAAAAAACCAATAAAACAACCCCAAAAAACCAAAACAACCCAAAATTTAAAGTAACAGTATTTTAATATAAAACTTTGGTTTATTAGAGGGAAAAATGTTACTCTTCTTTAGTGTAATTAGACTACACACCTTTGTGCGCAAAGAAGATTTTATAAAAACCACTCAATTCTTTTAAGAGAACCTGATAGTAATCCCATTATAGGCTTTTTTATGATAATCACATGAATTTAACAAGAAAAACCATGCTAACCCTTTCCAGTTTTTCAGGAATCAGCTCTTCCCTGGGCCCACTAGTTTCCTCCTCCTCTTCATCTCGCTTTTTCTTTTGATTCTTTTGTTGTCGCTCTCTTTCTGCATGTTTTCTTTCCTCTTCCAGTTTTGCTTTCTTCTGTGCTCTTCTTTGCTTACTAAGCATTTTTTTCAGTTCTTTGGCTGAGAGATTTTCTACAGATCAACAAGGTGACAAACACAAAGAATTTAATTAAAAATCTTTTCTGCAAATGCCATAAGATAGTTAAATGGATGCAAGCAAAAAATAGTATTATTTGGGGTGAGGAGAGGTAACATATTCTGGCATGTATTAGCAGGACCATTATATGAATATTTAGGCTGCTTGCTGTGTTCAAGATTTTGACTGGACTAACATTTAGATAAACCAAGAAGGTTTGACATGAAAAGGTTTTGACATGAAGGTTTGACATGTTCTTGCATGAAAAGCAGAACACACAAAACATTGTTTCCTACAGGTTCACACAGAAGTGAGGAGTCTTCAGGCTTTCCATTCACCCCTCTTCTCCTTCCTTCCTCTCCCACTGACCTAACCAGTTTATCCAGTATCATACTGTAGTTTCCACTCTGCTTACTGTGATGTTTGAGAACAGGAGTTGCACTAGTAACATAGCAAGGAACAGGAGAACAGGTTGTTGGGGGGCTAACACATCTTTTTTTGTGGCTGTGACACCACTACCTCTCCTGGACTAGCCACCATTCTGAGACAGGGAAGCAAGCATTCTTTCTACCCCATTCACACAGCGCTGTTTTCTCCTGTGCAAGAGCCTACTGAATCCCAATGCACAGCAGGCAAATGAACTCACATGATGTGACTTCTTACTCTTCCCCATCTTAGTTTCTGTGACATACTGCATGTGAGCCACACCTCACTGGTTGCCTCAGAAAGCCTGCTTTCCATTTAACACTTTTTTTAAATAGTTTCCTAAATGTATTCATTTTGCTAATACACACTTAACCATGCATCCTTTGATCCTGAAGTTACATGAAAAACTATAAAATGTAGTAAGTCAAATACACTAAATCAAAATGAAATTATTACAACTCAGACTACTTCCCCACAAAATCCACACACTGCTTCATAATCCATCTGTTAATGACATTTATCTTTTGTTTAAATGAATATATGGCAAAGCTAAATCTGATTTTTCCTCTCAATATTCTGAAATGCCACTCCTCCCAAGGTACTCCTGCTGGGTTCACTCACACACTAGTTTTTTTATATGATGAGAGGAGAATAGAAGAAAGCTGTAGCATGTTATCTATGACCTCTCTTCAGTTATCAGATCATGACAGAAAACAGGAAAAAGTTGTGTATGGTATAACTCATTTATTTGCTAGCACACAAATTACTCAGCTTAATAAGCTTTTACACGTGTCATACATATATGCACCTCCATTATGGATACCTGAATTCACTTCTTGTTCTTTGCTTTCATTGGTAAGAGGATTATCATGGAGCTTCAAGTAGATTTCAATTGCTGATCGAGCAGCCTTGAAGTAGAAGGCATGTTTCCTGAGCACATCTTCTAATCTCAGAAGGTCTACATAGGCACGAAGAGTCATCTTTCTCATACAGTATGTGTGGAAGTCAAATTGATCGTCCGTTATCTCAAAAAAATGCTTCAAATAAAAAAACAACACAGAACTCTTATGCACTTCCTTCACTTAGTCTGATTTTTAATTAGATGGAGGTGAATACATCAGTTACAGCTGATATTATTTACAAGCAATATTGAACAGTTATAGCAATATCCTTATAATACTGACTGTCCAAGAAAACCTCTCAGCAGGAAAGCAACCCACCCAGAAAAATCTCATTTTGTTAACAAAAACTATAATGTGATTTTTCAAAGACTTCTGAGAACAATGCTGATAAAACACCCATGTTTTAGTTGTTGCTAAGTAGCACTTACCCTGATCAAGGACATTTCAGTCTCTCATGCTCTGCCAGTGAGGAGGGGCACAAGAAGCTGTGAGGGAGCAGAGACAGGACACCTGACCCAAACTAGCCAAAGGGGTATTCCATACCACAGCACATCATGCCCAGTATATAA
>WYDI02001522.1:0-103159 GCA_009867235.2 Psittacus erithacus
GCTCTTGTGAGACCTCACTTGGAGTATTGTGCGCAGTTCTGGTGTCCTCAACATAAAAAGGACATGGAACTGTTGGAGCAAGTCCAGAGGAGGGCCACGAGGATGATCGGGGGAGTGGAGCACCTCCCGTATGAAGATGTGTTGAGAAAGTTGGGGCTGTTCAGCGTGCAGAAGAGAAGGCTGCGTGGAGACCTCATAGCAGCCTTCCAGTATCTGAAGGGTGCCTATGAGGATGCTGTGGAGGGACTCTTCATTAGGACAGTGGGTAACGGGTTCATACTGAAACAAAGGGAAGTTTAGATTAGATATAAGAAGATGTTCTTTACTGGGAGGGTGGTGAGGCACTGGAATGGGTTGCCAAAGGTTGTTGTGAATGCTCCATCCTTGGCAGTGTTCAAGGCCAGGCTGGACAAAGCCTTGGATTACATGGTTTAGTGCGAGGTGTCCCTGCCCACGGCAGGGGGGTTGGAACTAGAGAATCTTAAGGTCCTTTCCAACCCTAACTATTTTATGATTCTAGGATTCTATGAAACTGCAAAGAGAAGTAAATTTCCCAGAATATCCTATTCTTACTGGGTAATTTCACAGTAACTATAAAAAGTCAGCATCTGCCACACTTACTCAGAGTTGATATCAGGTGGTAGAATAAAGGGGCTTGTTTAAAAGTATTTCTAAGTGGAAGCCTGCTGAAAGTGTCAGCTGTTCATCTCCATTTTCTTCCTCAATGTCATTTTCCAATCAAGAAACACAAGTTCCAGCCTGGGCTAGAAAATATGACTTGCTTTGTTTTTTTGCAGGAACGCACATGCAGGAAAAGGCATTTCCTGGCTGCAGAGGCATGTAGCATTGCACAGTTCATCTCCTTACAACTGAGATGTTTTCTGCCCTTAAAAGGTGGCCTCTTCCATGCTGGTGACAATCCCAGATCCATTCTGGTCCCAGAGCAGTCCCGGGCATTGCCTGGGAAAACACTAGCTCTTGAGTCATGTCATGGATCTAGACACAGATCTGATGGCCCCATTTATGAATGGCCACCGACAGTTAATTCTTTGGCTCATCAAACCAGGGCCAGGATTTGCTGATGAACACTGTTTGTGCCTGAAGGGTAAAAAATGGAGATACAACACAAAGGAGGCAAGTCTAGGATTCTTCAGATTGACATTATAGCCTTAGCTGGCATCTTTCCAGGGGCTGCAACGGGAGGTGCAGTTTACTGCCATATGCTTCTAGATGGCAGACATCACTATAAAATTGCAATTATTTATGTCTTTTCCATCCTTTAATCACTGCTAGAAGACAGATACAGAGAAGCCACATATCTATCCCTATCACTGTTCAAGTTTATTATCAGCATGGTGGGTAAAGTAATACTTTGCCTGCTGACTTATGAAATTCCAGCTCTCTTCTGCATGTGCTAGCTATGCCTTACACTTTCAAGCTGTATAGACATCTTGCTTGCAGAGTCTTCTTGCACTCAGCTAAAGCTATTTGAGAAAAGTGACCCAAAAGGAAGGGTTAAACATACTCAGATTTTTGACTGTGAATATGAAGCAGAAGTCTTCAGAAAAAAAGGACTCACATCTTTAAGGCTAAATGGAAGGTATTTCAAATGAGCTGAAAAGTGTCAAAGGATGTTTTCCCAGCTAGTGTTTAGAGCTTTAACTAAGATTTGCATCACTTCCTTTTTCTATAGCTAAAAGAGATATTAGCTATCGGCCTTTCTTTCTACATTTTGTTGATTAACATTAGATGTGCATCTAGACACACACAAAAAAAAAGTCCTTAATGCTCACTAATTCCACCCTATTTTTTTCCATATTATATAGTAGCTATTAGCTATTTCTAACTTCTATATTTTTGGTAACTCCCATTGTGTTTCTCAGCAATTTGCCAACTTGCTAGCCTTGCGTGTACATTTACTTCAGAAATCTTTCTTTATAATGTCCTGATAAGTTTGGATTTTTTTCTGGGAGTAACTCCCCCATTTTTATTGTGTATTTCTAATATCATAGTAATCAACATTGAGCAGAAGCTTCTAGACGTTACCAACATGGTTCAAAAAAAGAAAGGAGGGGGAAAGTATATTTTTCAAAAATGTATTTTTTTTTTCCATACACCTCAGTACAACTAGGTGTTCTGAGTACTACCTGTCCAAAATGGTTCAGTAGTTAAACAAACTCATGGATAAAACCCATCATTTGGGAAAACTTTTGACTTGGATGATGTACATGTAATCCTGCCAGCCCTAGTGGCCATCTGGAAATCTGTAAGAAGCAAACTGCCAGATGCTGGAAGACCATAGAACAGAAGTGACAAAACATATCTCTCCATGTTTTGTTTTGTACACACGGTCTTCCCGAAGTACTTGCTAGGACAGATGAACCATTGGTCTGACTTGGTACAGCTCCTCATATGGTCTTGCATAGCAAGTATCTATTTGGTTTTTTGGATACAATGACCATAAAATTGTATTGAATGTTCTTACTGACACAACTGTTTTGCCTGTAATCTATGTAAGCTGTAATCTATGTCTCTCTGCCACTTCATTAAAACTTAATTATGCCTCTTCCTTCTGCAGTAAAACTTAATTGTGCCTCTTCCTTCTGCAGTAAATTCTATCTGTATTACAGCAGTGCTGAACCACATATTTTAAAACCTCTTTAATGCCTATGAGATGCCAAGTGATTGTGGTTGCATTAGGAAATATGATTGCAAATAAATAATTATATCTCTGAAAACTCATGTCTTATTTGATGCATATTATTTGAACTCAAGTTTCACAGCTTCACTTCCTCCTAGGTTCCTCACTCATGTTTCAGACTCTTCTTAAAGTGTGGCAATTTTTATTTTTATTAGTTGAAAACACCAGTGTTTCTGTTGAGGTCTGTACTCCTTCTAGGTTCCCTTGTGGTATTCCTCTTTTTAGAAAGCTCACAACTTCATCTGGCTTAGAAGAATCTGCACATTTCCTCAATGTGGTGCTTGTTCCCCTTTCTGGAAAACTAATGAAGCCACTGAATATGAACATGCTTTTTGCCAATGACTGGTGTCCCACAGCTTGCCTACCTGCAGAAGTTAGTGTGCTGTAAACACAGGTGTGCATTAACTTCAGGATGATTGTGTTATATCCTTCCCTAGATGGGTGGCCTTTATGCACAATAAGGGTGTTTCAAGCTGATTTCTGAGTCAGGCCTTGGGTGTAATTCTGAACAGCTATCCTCCCCTAGCTATACCATAGCTTGCAGCTAACCACAATCCCTGCAGATTGTTTTTAACCAGACATTTTTGGAAGAAACAATAGAGAGCTGTAAGATTGCTTCAACATCTTAGGTTTGATGCATACGGCTTCTAGCATGCATAAGACATAATGGAGAGAAGATTGGGGGAGTATCACAGAAGAAGTGGAGCTACCCTCCTGACATCTTCTGATGCTTATGAGCCAGGCTGAACTGTTGCAGGCAGCCAACATTAAAGTTAATGTCAAAGGTAATATATTCAAGCCAAATTTCTCAAGGAAAAAAAATCTAGATATGAGACAGTTCATTCTACTTTCAAATTCATCTAGGTCTCTGCAAAACCAGGTAGTAAGATGAATAAGGAAAGCTAAGATGGGTGGGAGATGAGAAGAAAAATTAGAGAAAATGGAAATGGACAGGAAAAAATCCCAGACAAACAGAAAATACTGAGGAATGTGCTTTCAGGGATTTGCAAGGCCTGTGGGATTTTCAGGATTTGAGACACTGATCACATTTCCTTTCCATCAGCTAACGTTAAGTTTTCAGCTTGTGTTGGTTCCTTGGACAGATAATGCAGAAAATAGCATGAGAAGACACAAGGACACAGGAGGAGTCCTTGTGAGATGAAAGGAAACAGTAGTCCCAGTGAAAGGGATGAAGGACAGAATCTGGGACTGAATTGGGCGAAATCATTCTCCTGCTGCTAAGGAAAGCTTCACTGAGCAGCTTCTCTGTTTCCTGGTAAACTGAAGCCAAATGATCAATACAGGAGTCATATACAGGAAGAGAACAGACAAGACAGTCTGTAAACATGCACCAATCACTGCTGCTGACTGGTTATGTGAAAGGTAGGAATATTCCCCCAATTTTCATGGGTAACTGAAGCAGGATTAGTTGAAAAAATTGAGATTGATTGACGGTCATCTGTACTGAGAGCAGATTGTACTTTTGACATTGTGTAGTCTTTTCTTTTTCACTCGCCTTTGCATTGCATCACAGTGAGTCACACAGTGTCTTCCTTCCCTGCCAACACCAAGACGTGCTGCAGCAGATCAGATGTGGTATGACAAATGCAGTGAATCAAAATGGTGCTCACTGGGGTTTTAACTGTGAAATCCCAAGCACAATTTCTCAGGCATGGATTTTAAACCAAGTCTGAAACTGGGTTCAGGAGATCCTGCTAAGTGCCTTCTGGAAGAGAGAGAAATGAGAGATTATGTTTTGGAAAAGCAGGAAAACAATATACTTTTAAAAACTTGATTTCAGTCCCATCTATCTTCTGATAGAATATTTTGGCAGTCTTAAATATGCTTGTTTTCATGGCTTTTATTTGCGCACTTGCATATTTTCTCATGAGAACTTTATATATATACATATATATAAAAGCAAGCTTTATTCCATAACTTGATGGACAGAGATATTTCCAAGAGATGCTACTCTGCATTTATCTTATAATATAATATTTTAGCATACAACACAACAGCATCTACTTCCTTTTTCCCCAGCAACAGCCAACATGCAAAATACCTTTTATCAAAACATTTTGGGCACTAACAGATTTAAAAGCTTCACCTATCCTCCGACTCAGTGTAAAAGCTGTTTGCAAAAAATAATGGAAGGCACATCTGTTCTTCATTTTCTTAAAAGTAAAGAGTCTTCAGTAACAGGAAATATAGATTTCTGAACAGCTGTTGAAATGCTAAGGCAGTTCCAGCTTCTACGTAGGAACCAACTGGCGCTTTAAATATACTGAAAATATATTATAAAACTACTTATTTCATTATTCTGTCACCAAACAGGAAAGCTTAAAAAATATATAAAAACATTTAGTCTACTCCAGGTTGACTAAATGTTCACTTCTTTTGACCTAGAACACACTTATTTCTGTAAAAGGCTACTTATCTTAAATTAAGTGAACTTTGAGTCAAAATAACTCTATTTTTGTGCAAAGGATTTTCATTTTAGGACAGGAAGCAAGTTTTCTGGCAAACTAACGCTGGCTTACATCTACATTAGAGTGGAGTGTGGCCCAGTAGGAGCAGATATGAAACAACGCAGCTGGAACAGAGGAGCTTACTGTCACCATGTACACACTTGGTGGGGAGAAAGACCTGAACATCTACAATACAATTATAGAACAGTTTGGACTGGAAGGGACCTTAAAACTCATCCAGTTCCAACACTTTCCACTAGATGAGGTTGCTTCAAGCTCCATGCAACCTGGTCTTGAACACTGCCAAGGAGGGGGCAGCTACAGCTTCTCTGGGCAGCCTGTGCCAGGGCCTCACCGCCCTTATCATAAATCCAGATTGACTCTATCTTCTTTTAGTTTAAAACCATTATTAGTAGTCCCACAATACAGATTTCTGGTAGTGTTTTTTGTTTAGCTTAAACTCAAAGAAATCTGCTTTGTACACTCTAAGACTGCTTTGTAATAAGCAGAAAACTCTCATTTCTCTATCTTCCCCAGCCACATGCAGTAGCTATTTCTTTCTTCCTAAAGAGCTCCTGTCATGACCATACCTTATCTCGGTTTGGTAGATGATATCTCTGGAATTATTATCCTCACCCTTCGCATTCAGTCCACAAACCTGTTTATCTTCCCCAGTCTTCCTGTATCCTTTGTGGCTTTCTGTGTTTCCTGGAAGACAATTGAAATCCTAATGGATTTGTCCCAAGAATTATTTTTCTTTTATTTTTGCAAACATTGGCAATTGTATAGATTCCAAAATGGTATTCTTTTGCCTCCAAAAAGGTACATTACACAGGAGCATATTTGTATAGCAGCCCTTATAATTCTAAATGCTGTCTTCATGAGCTTAGCTGGAAATTACTCTGGATAAATTTAACTCACATTTTTCCAGGGTCAGTTTTGACATCCATCAATCCATCCATCCATCCATCCATCCATCCAGGCTTCTCCTTCTGGACAAATGTGTTAGGCTAACAGACCTTCCAAACACCAGTCCTAATCCTAACCTTAGAACTGCCAACCCATTTCTTGGAGTCTGACAGGCTGGATCTGCTGTAAAGCCACATTGACACCATTTTTACAGTTGGGTGACTGTCCTGCTCATTCATTGGATTTTATTAGTCCCACAACTGCAACAGTGGAGCAAGAGGCGCTGCACCTTGTGTTTCTGAACCACAGCTATCCTACTTTATACCTTGATTTTCTTAAAAACCAAAAAAGTTTTAATGGACTGGGCTAAACAGAAGTAAGGACATACCTCATTTTGTCCCTGCCATTATGAAAGTGGTAGCACCCTGAAGAATCTTCCGTTGTCTAACACTGGTCCCAGCACTGGACTTTGTATAATTCATTTGCTCACAGGATGAGGTCTTCCAGAAAACTGGAAAAATCAGGCCATTGGAATAAGCCCCAGCCTGCGGGAAAAGGATGCTGCAAGACTTTTCACAACTGACAGTCTCTTAACTGTTCTGTTGTTGTGAGTTGTTATACACTTAAGGTATTTATTGTATTTCCCTGCTACTAAAAGTATCTTTGAGTAATTGGACTGTTCATTTATTATCTATTAAAAAGCATATGTCTCTTCCAGGGCAGTCCCAGCTCAGAGACATTTCTCACAGTAAGTGTGGGCTCTAAAAAAAGAGAACCATCTTGTCATACAAGAAACCAGCACTTCTAACCTACTCAAGTGAGACTCGTTGATTTCAATATTTTTTTTAGTCTCAGAGTTGCTCATCCAACTTGTGACTACTATTGAGCCATTCTGCGGTTTGAGGTTTGGGGGAATTTTTAACAAAGAAAATGTGCAGTGACCCAAGCTATTCGATACAAATTTATGAATATTTTCCATCAACCTGAACCAGCAAACTGCACTGAGCACTGAAAAAGCAGTACTGACAAGTAAAAAATTACTACCACTTTTAGCTACTCAAGCAACAGCCCTTCTGAACTAAGACAAGTACCCCATGATCATACATAACAGTATTATTTTTCCAACATATCAGGCTGAGAGTGACTCAGGTCTGAGAACAGGTTCCTCTCTCAAGTTGAGTTAGAAGTCCAGTAATGAAAACCCTTGGAGATTATAGACCAGAAAAGGTCATGACAGAATACAACACACACTTCCACAGTGCAGTAACATAGAACCTTTCACCTAGAAATTCACTTCAACAGGAAACACAGAGGGTATTTTACTTGGTTTTGTATAGCAATGTCACATCAGTAACTTGAGGCATATTAAATAATAGTATATGTTACTTCTTTTTTAAAGGAAATTCTATCAAACCTAATGCACATTTTGGATACTTGCAAGATTGATAATATTTTGTCTCTGATTTTTTTTTTTCCTCTTGAAAAAGAGGCATAATATTAGCAGTAGCTGCTGAAGCAACCACAGCAAGCTTGCATAAGAGTACTCTTATAATCAAATATAAAGTCTTCCGTGGGGGTGGTTCACCACTTCCTTTGGCTACCATGCAGGAACTCGTTCAGCAGAGAAGATAAAAACAAAAGCTGAGTGCAGAATAATTCAACACTAGAGATGACTCTGCATTTCTTGACATTGTGTACTGAAGAATGACATTGTTAGAGGTTTGCAGTGCATATGCAAAATACACCACATTTGTTATTGTTAATTGTGAATTATTTCTTCACAGTACAATTTTGGTTTTATGATGTAAGATGTCTATTTAGTTTCCACTTAAGACCTGTACAAATTTTAGCAGAAAGAAAATATTTCAATAGAATATCCCCCGAATATGAGTAAACTCCATGAATCTTTGTATTATCTGCAAGAGACACATTTACATGATTTTTTCTCCAAAAATCCCTGTGCATTTGCATCACACTGAAACAAAACATCAAGTCCTAGAAAACTAAGCATTAATGTCTTCAGTATCTTTGCCCTTCTTTTTCTGTTCAAGTGAATTTCCTCTTCATGATAGAAGTATAATTGAGGACCACAGATGAAGAGCCATTCAAACAGTATTCCTTTTTAGGCAAAACCCAAAACATAATGCTTATCTTGAAGGCAGCCTATGGTGGTTGTGTAGTTTTTAATCCAGTCACTCAACAAAAATAAATATTGGCTGGCTCACTTAAAAAGAATATACCCAAATTCTACCAAGGGCTGTAGAAAAATGGCGGAATAAATGCTCTTTGGAGAGCTAAAGTTAATCCTGGCCCTTCAGATATGGAAGACTGAGGAAATCAGTGTGCTAACGTAAGGGTCTGAATCTATTTGAAGGACAAATCAAAACCTCCAGCTCACAAAAGAACTTGTGCTCCACTCTCACTCCACTGGGGATAAGGCGGAGCTAAGAAGAGATAAAATTTACATGAGAAAATAGTCCTTTGCAGCTGAAGAAAGTTAATTACCAGCTGCTTCATTTAGGTCACAGTTCTGCTGTAAAGTCAGAGGATGACAGAATTTGAACTAATCATTAACTCACTCCAACTTGGAGTAATCTGCATGCTCCACAAAGATGTGTCAGCACTAGGTACTGTCCATGCAAAATGTGAGCACCTAGGAAAGAAGTTGGGGTGAATTAACGACTGTCCTTGACTTGACTTGACTTGATTTGTCAAGGAGCAGCTCAAATACAGAAAAAGATCTGTTGTTGCACCATTATACTATAGAGATGGCCCAGGCTACCACATTAAATGCAATGCTGCTTCCACATGGAAGCCATGGGGAAGAAATGGGAAGTTCTTTTCAAGCCAGTTTATCCTGAACATGTATTGAAAGGTCACCTGTAATGTTGGAAGCCTTGGAGCAAAAGCCCTAGGGAAGAAGAAGCAGCTTGTTGCCCTTACTTCTACAGAGAATATTTAAAGTAAATGGAATTTGCATACCAGTAGGTGTGAAGCTGTGAGAACTTTTGCTTCTGGGAGAATTAGGGCAGAACCTAAGTGAGAACATTAGCTAGTGGAATTCTCTGCATACACTCTGAGAAGAAGTCTTCAAAGGCTTGCAAAAAAATTCCCATTCAGGAATTTTAAGAGTTTTTTTCTGAAATGAGCTATATAACCCAAGAGGCAGATAAAAAGCTTTGCTTGGTAACATTTGTAACCCTTCAACTCCATGCAGTATTGATGTTAAATTGCTGCCCATTCAAACTTACTAACTAATTTTAATTCAAATATTATAATTTCTCACTCTGTGGCCGTTTCCTTCATGTATGCCCAAATCTGGTTTAGATACACATTCTTTAGGGGGGAGGGGAGGACAGAAAAAAGAAAAAGGTTATTATTAAGGCACATTTCCAATGACCACAGTCTGCAGGTAAACATTTAAGGGCACCCCAAGCTTCCATCACAGTCATCCTAACAAATTACTTGCCCGCATCAGAATGGCTAGCTAGGAACCAAAACCACACTAAATTTAACATCTTTGGAATCATAATGCAAAGGCAGTTGTGCTAACTCCTTTAGTAAGTCCAAGACCATCTGCCTCCTGAAATGAACTTATGTGAAGTGTTAATGCCATCCAATACCCATGTATCAGATGTCCTTCTTGAATGTGCACAGCAGGTGCATTACAGTCAGTGGTGGAATGCACCGTGCCAGGCACAACAGGTTTGTATTCTTCCGAATCTGAACCCTGTGGACACAGAAATTCCCAAAGCAACCTCCAACAATCTGTTCTGAAACATAAGCAACCAAGCAACAAGCATTGCCAAGTCCCACCAGAGACTGGGTGTTTGTCCTGGGTTCATTTGTAACAGTTATTTTTCTCCTTCCTGGCAGCTGGTGCAGAGCCGTGGTTTGGCTTCAATCTGAGAACAACACTGATAAACACCAATGTCTTAGTTGTTGCTCAGTAATGTTTGCCCTGATCAAGGACTTTTCAGTCTCTCATGCTCTGCCAGTAAGAAGGGGCACAAGAAGCCGGGAGGAAGCAGGGACAGGACAACTGACCCAAACTAGCCAAAGGGGTATTCCCTACCACAGCCCATCATGCCCCATATAGAAACTGGGGGCAGTTATCTGGAAGGCCCAGATCACTGCTCTGATTGGGCTGGATATGGGTTCGTGGATGGTGAGCAATTGTATTGTGCATCACCTGTGTTTATGTTTTACTGCCCCTTCTTAGTTTAATATTCTCTCCCTTTATTGCTTCCCTTATCACTATCATTATTATTAGTAGTAGTTTTTGTATTATACTCTAGTTACTGGACTGTTCTTATCTCAGTCTATGGGGTTTACATTCTTTCGATTCTCCTACTCATGCCTCCCAGAGGAGAATGATAAGGAAGGAGTTAGCTAGTGGCTGCGTGGTTCTGAATTACCAGCTGGGATTAAGCCACAGCAGTGACATTTAATCAAATTAAACAAACTTTGACCATCAAGGCCACATAAGAAGCTGCTCTGCAATAATTTCCATCTTTAAATACGGTCAGAAGAAAGATGACTGCTCCGCTCTAGATGTTACAAAGGATCACAGAGCAGCCCAGGTTGGAGGGAATCTCAGACAACTTAGTCCAGACTTTCATGGGAAAGGGAGCCTAGATGAGCTGCTGTCTTTCAGTGCCTGCAAAATTACTGAGACAAGTTGTATGTACAACTTTGAAGTTTTCACTTTTCCCTTCAAAATATGTTCCCAGAATTGTTACCCCATGGCTCTAGAGATCCTGTTCAGGCTATAGATATTCACGGGCTGCAAATATTCAGTGCACATTTGTTGAGCCGTAGCTTCTAACAATGTAGGCACATCCTACCTGACAACTGGTAGAGGTTTCAGAACAGCACAATGGAAAACAAAGGAATGAGTTTCAAAGCCATGCAGAAATCAAAAAATTCACATCCCATTTTTAAAAAAACTAAGCAGGTATTTGTGTATTCCTTGCATATTACTTTATTAATCCAGCTTGTATCACATGGGTGGATTCAATACTTTGCTGTGTTCATGTAACTCTGAATTGTAACAGTCAGTCTAGCAGCAGAAACCACAGTATTTCTATCTCTTACCTAAAGACCTAAACAAAACAAACTCTTTTTTTTTTTTTTTTTGTATCCTGTGAGGGAATCAAAATTCAAATCTTTCCAAAAAGATCAGAGTTCTTTATATTGAATTCACATTTCAATTCTTCATCCTTCATAAAGACAGCTTTGTAAACTGGAAAAAGATAAGCTCTTTCCAAGCACATACTAAAAAGAAAATAAATTTCTTTCACAATAATTACAAGGTTATGAATATTTACATAGGCATGTGAACGTACATAACTTGAAAATTCCATTTTATTTGCAATTTAATAGTAGAGCAAGCAGTCATGCTTTTATTGGGGTAACAAACATAGATATACAATGCTGTAACAATATTTCATAGTTGATAGCTTTGTCAGTTCCTAGAGTAAATAAAAAGCAATTATAACTATAACTTTCCTTCTCTTAAAGGCCATATTGACTTCATCCTCAGTATCAATAAAAAGAAGGATAACAAAACCAGGAGGACAGAAAAATATCTTTTTTTTTCCTGAAGATTTTCACAGGGCTCCAGACCTAAAAAAAAAAAAAAAAAAAAATGTACTACAAATTTAGAATATCCAAGTTCTTCAAGCTAAGGAAATTGTAGGTTCAGGTTGTAAAATCTACAGTCTGAATTAACAGTAATTAACAGTAGCTGCTGTTTGAGGAGCACTATTCTGCAGTAAATTGTTCAGATTATTACACATTAGTATTTCCTTCTCCTGATTTGAAAATACACTTAGCATCAACTCTTGCATTTGCATGGATTTTTCCCATTAGTATCCTATATGTTTGGTTTTCCTCCAACGTTTGTGCCAAAGGGAAAAGCAAACCCATTTTAGAAAACAGATGTTTTCAGAATTTTCATACGAATGTATTAAACTAGCACTGGTGCATTTGGTTCAACGTGAATCAAATTCTTCAAATTACATTCAGCACTCAGACATGCTTACCTTCTACTAAGCAGCCACAATACTGCTAGTTGGAATAAATTTTAAGTATATGTAACATTAGTAAAGCCAAATCAGAGGAGTTTTGACAAAAACTTTAGATTTTAAGTTACAAATTGTCCCTTGGTCACCAATCAAGTTGGATGATGTTATTGTTATAACATCCTCCAACTCCTGACTTCAGCCACTTGCTGACCTTGCACAAAATTTAAATTTGATTATATATAAATCTATGATTTAACGTGACACTGAATAAATTGGCCCTTAACCTCAACTTTCCCCCTCTATACTACTTGTGTAGCACTTGGGATGCATTTTTGCTAAAGCTATTCTCATTAAAAGAATACATTGCTTCTAGCTCACCACAAATCTATATAAGACAAGGAATTTTGCAAGTCCTCTCTGGCAAAATTAACAGACTTGCTTTGTAATTTATTTCCACTCAAACACTATTAAGAAAATTTCTTTATATTTGAAGAAATACAGATTTGATGAGACATCTTCCACAAAGGAATACGGCTGACTGTTGTACAACACAAGGTTGATCAAAACATTCTGGTTATTAAAAAAATAATAATAATTAAATTTTTAAATTGCACATCACTAAGAAAGGCATTGTCTGGCTCTGCATAGGCTTTCCTCTTCTCCCTTTGACATAAGTGAAAGACTGCCTACACAGCAAGCAGGGTGAGACAGGAGACAGCCAGGACTGCTGACACAAACTGACCAAAGGGATACCAAAGGGACAGTGACAGGACAAGGGGGAATGGCTTTAACTTGACAGAGGGGAGATTAACATGGGATCTTAGGAAGAAGTTCTTCCCTGTGGGGATGGTGAGGTGCTGGCACAGGGTGCCCAGAGAAGCTGTGGCTACCCCATCCCTGGTAGTGTTCAAGGCCAGGTTGGACAGGGCTTGGAACAACCTGGTTTAGTGGAAAGTGTCCGTGACCATGGCAGTGGGCTGGGTCTGGATCAGATTTAAGGTCCCTTCTAACCCAAACAAGTCTGGGATTCTGCGATTCTTTGACTCTCTTATATATATCTAGAAAAGGTAAGACTACAGATATTAATGCAGCCTAATTGGATGAGACATAAGAAAAGACTGTTACAAAGTAGAAAAGGATCAATATAGATAAACGGAGTTTGACTGTGGTTGCCATATCCATGCCACACAATGAAGGATGCTTGTATAACAAACAATTCTCCACAAGAATGAATCACCTTCAAAGGACAGAGAAAGAGGCATTATTTTAACCTTGCACTGTGACAAACCAAGACTGATCTGCATTGTGTGAGGTACTGCAAAAGGATAGCAGAGAGGGGCAGCCCCACCCAGAAGACATTCAGCCCAAATAACCAAAAGACGGAAGAAGAATCAGTCTTGACTTCAAAGAGTTCCAGCAGATTAAATGACTGAATGAAGCCTACCAAGCAGATAAGCAAGAACACACAAAGGTCCCTTTCCCATCTACAGAGTTAAAGCCTTTTTGTTGAGCACACGACTCATTTGACTTCAAATGACAGCGCTGTATGGCACTCCTTTTACATTGATTTATACTGAAAAGACAGAAAGAAGGGAAGGAAGACAGCAGAGAAGTACACCTTTAGGTACAATGCATTGCACATCCGATAATTGCTGTGAAAATGCAAACAAACAAAATACAGAGCAACAGCTCTGATATTCTGAGGCGGGGAGAAATCTTCTTGGATCCTTTTGCTAGTGGAATCTCTTTAAATAAAACAGTACCTTCAAGTACAGGACTGACCTAATCTTTATCCTCTTCCAGCCAATATTGTTAGTTATGAACATCCATTTCCCTCAGATCCACCTTGATGCAGCAATTAACGCTGGTTATTACATGTATCTAATGGTCTGTGACAGGGTTAATTTACTACCTTGATTGTTAGGGTTAGGTAAGAAACCACACATTTTTTTTCCACGCGGCTGCAGTTATTTTTTTTTTCCCTGTACTTAATCTGAGTAGCTTTTTGAAGACCTAAAAATGAAATGGACAAGTAATATTAGTAAGAACTACATTCTATGTGCATTTTTAAGTATTAAGCTGTTCTACCAGCCTTTTACCATGTATCAGCCTTTCTGGAGCACTGCTGTATCTGAATACATGGCTTTTGCAAAATAGCATGTCTGGAAAAAGGAGAATAGTAAAAGCACCAATCGTACTTTTCTCCTAGGGACATATCTAATCACTTTACTGCTTTCAGCTATGGACTCAGAACACACGAACTATTGCCCAGGAGGTGCTAATGACTACTGATGTCATGAATTATAAAAGGTTTGAGTTAGTAAAATGTTTTTGTTCCATATGTCGAATCTGAACTGAAGATCCAAATGAGCTGAGGCAAGTTGGTAAAGAGCTGAAGGCATCTGGTGGAAACTCAGGTGGCTGCCCAGCTCACTAGGATTTGAATGACAGCAGCAAAACTTCCTTTTATCTGGAACAGAGACAGATATATCATCACTGAAGTATACGAGAAAAAGGGGGGTGTCATGTTAAACTATGTGATGCTAATACAGCCCTGGAATAACTGAATCTGAAAAAGAGCAGATTATTGAATGCAAAAGCAAAGGGTAAACAGTACCTTTGTTTCAGCACAAGTGGCAGGAAGAACTTTATTTTTTTTTGTTCTTTCTTTATCTTTTCTTTGCTCAGTTTCATAAACACAAATTAAACTGGGACACAGTTCTTCAGGCTTTAAGCTCTAATCCATTAGCTGCATCAAAAAAATCTCAGATTAATGGATAATCAGAAAACGAAATAAATAAGATCAGGTACATGATACTGTTGCAAACCTTGACCTGATAGTGACAAGAAGGGGAACAATTAAACAAACGTAAATTGAAAACACTACACAAGTTATTTTTTGTTTGTGTGGTATATTTGGTCCCGTTAGTAAAGTAGCTTTATAGTGAAGGCTAAATATGCACGCTGTAACTTATATTGATGTAAGTTTGCACTGCACCAATCAAAAAAGATTAGTTTTACCCAATTAAATTATATGGAAGCTTTTCTTTTTCTTGTCTCTGAATGGCATGCATAGAAATTCAAATGTGCTTCCATTGTGCAGCGGCTGTGTCAGCTCTTTGTCTTGTGCTTCCATGGCTACTTTTGGTCTACTTTTCCTACATTTGGGGCTTGTAAGCAAAAGCATAGATGAAGTAAACAGAGTGCAATGCTTATAAATGAGCCTCACTCCCAAAGAAAGGAGCTGCTCTGTTTAACTCTTCTGGATTGTTCCTGGAATCTGTTCTGGAGGGGCACACACCTCCAACAATTGCTTCCATGGCTTTTCAGCAGAGGGACCATGTCATTGTCAAGTGGCTTAATGATCCTTTCTGTGATCCAAACAGAACAGCAGTGAGATTAACAGTGAAATAAACAGCATACTAAAAATAATTAAAAAAATAAATAAAGGCTGCTAGGAAATACTTTCCTAGAAAAGGAAATTATATATCTAAATGGAAGGTTGGACGAGAAGTTATAGAGAAGATTCAAAGATTACACTACTTTTTTGTTTAATTGTATTGGGCCTTTGATATAAAAAGGCAGCGAAGACACTGACAAAACTACAAAAGAAGGGACAAAAGGGACACTGGAGGAACTGAAAAGAAGTTTGGTACCACTATCACTCCTGCCATTTTTAGTTTGTATTAGTGGTGGTGGTAGTGGTGGTAGTAGTAGTAGTAGTAGTAGTAGAAGTAGCAGTAGCAGTAGTAGTAGCAACAGCATTAGCAGTAAAGAAGTTTAACAAGTAGTGTCAGTTAAATTTATTTAACCTGAAAATACTTTTTTGAAATTAACTTTTCTGATGTATTCAGTTGATTTCTTGGCTTATTTAAGATTACCTTTACTACTGCTATGGGCACCAGCGTCTCCCTGTCAAACCATTAGACAGGAAGTACCAATTCCATCATGGGCATAACTCCAGTAAGTCAGAAAACAATACTGGGGAGAAGAAAAAGAAAAGAAAAAAAAAAAACAAAACAAAAGAGAGAACAAATATCTACAATAATTCATAAAATAACATATTTTACTTCAAAATTTTATCCTTTTATTTTCCCCCCTTAGAGATAGCAAGTGCATGAATCTGAAACAGAAAAAAAGGCTGGTGTAGGTAACTCACATGGTAAGCAAACCACACAAACAGAAATGTGATGGAAATCACATTCTGAGACAGACCCTGAATGACTCAGATATTCTGAATTACTTTTCAAAAGGAAGTGGTTATTTCTGTGTGAAGAATACCAGCTGTCATATTGTGCTTCATTGTATTTGCACTCAAGGCTGTACTGAAGTCACCTATTATTGCAAAAACAAGTAAAAAAAGCACAAAGTAGTTTACACATTTCTCAAAATTGCCATCACAGAGGTGGAAGATCAGATCCTACGATTCTGCCCCCTCTCATGGGTGCAGAATCTGGTTTGCAGTGTTTCCATCCTGAAGTGGGACTGGCAGAGTACAGGTGGACAAAAGGGAGAGCTGCCCAAGCATGAGAATGGAAATGAGATACACATTGCCTGAATTGCTGTATTCAGCATAAGTCAAGACATGCTGGTAACTAGTTTGGTTGTCCAGCATTTAGTGTCTTTGTTAACCTTAGCAGTTACATCAATCAGGAACATGACAGAACTGAGGACTTCTTATTCCTAGTCCTCCTAATCCTAAACTTAAAACCCCTCACCTTAGTTCTCCTGCAAAAAAAAAGTTGTATCTTCCCTTGTTTGTCTAGAATCAGCCTTTAAATTGAGACAGGTCTGACTTAAAGGGGAAATGCCAGGCTCCTACGATGAGGGATGATTCTTCCCTGTAACTACTCATTTACTTAAATAAAAACAGGATCAGCGGAAATAGCAATAGATAGAGTTACCTTCCATAGCTGAACCTCCAGCCTTGAGGGTTTCAAGTGTTAGAGCTCATAGCTTTGATAAGGAGGTAGGACTTGATGCAGTCTCTCTTGCACAAAGATTTGGAGAAAGGAAGTAATGCCCTCATTCTCTATCATTTAGAGATGCACTGGGCTCTGAAGAAAGACCACGGTAAACTAACATAGAATTCTGTATGATACAAATATCACACAAAGGGGATGGAGGATCTTCACTGATGTAGATGAAAACCCACAAAAAACTGACCACTCTTCATCTGTTTGTATCACATTTGAAATGTACAGTAAAAGGACAGTAAGGTTGTTAAAGTAAGAACTGAAGGGTCATAAAATGTCAGAATTAGGATTAATGGTCCAAACTTTTGTGTGCACATGTATATGCATTATGAGGCTGGTTATAAAATAAACCATACAGTTTCTTCCAGCTCCTTCTGGGAATTTATATATGAAAATTACATTGGAGTATTTTGCTCCTGATTGTAAAACTTGAAACATGGAAATGTTTTCAATGAACAAGTATAAATACATAGCTCAGAACACTAGGAATTGTAGAATTGGGTCCTGTAAACAGAACAGACGTAAGCTCCTTAAATTCTATAGCTCTTGTTCATTTTTTATTACCTTGTCAGCTTTTTCTATTTCAGCCTCATCTCCCAAAACACCAGAGAAGTGGGATTCTGTGATTCTAAGACAGTGTAAAAGCTACAGTGTTCAAAATTGCTACTCTTTTAGACTGTGTGAATTATACCAAATCTGAGTACAAGTTGAAGAGAAAACTTCTGGCACACCCTGAGTACAAAAACCAGTAATTCTCTCATCAGCCAGACACATTCTGGCATTCTTATGGAATATCATAACAAAATAATAAATTACTGAGGTTTCTGACGAAAAATAGCAGTTTTGTTTAGTGGCATAATAGCCAATAAATGAAGGCTATGTATAACATCACTGAGGCTTTGAGTTTTTACTGAGAATTACAAAGCTGACTAAAGAACATTCCAAATAAACGAATGAGCTAATACAGCAACTTCAGCGACAGCTTCCACTGAAACTACGGAAGAGTGGTGTGGCATAAGGTTCTGTCAGACTAATGTCAGAAGGTCAGCTGAAACAAAAAAAATCTTAAAACAAGTACTTTTACATGAGTCTCTGACATTTTTTAGTATTAGCAAACTCATCTTCTGAACAAGAAAACTTCATGTTCCTCACTCATTTTATTTATGATTCAGTCTCTCTGGGTAATTCTACACACTGGAAGAGAGGTAGGATTTGGCTAAGTAGGCACCAGGACTTGAGCTTCCATTTTCAGACAGTGCTGAGCTGTCTGTCCCACATAAGCAGAAGCAGGTTGCTCAGGGTAAACACAGGTCTCCCAGTGCGGCACTCTTGCTTTGCATGGCAGCTAGTTTCCTCAGCAGAGTTTCACTGCAGTCAACATAAAATACTCTGCAGCCAGTGGGATGGCTGTATTGAAACCTATTCATAGTATAGCCAAGAGAAACAGACTGTTCCTCTTCCTTTGCTGCAGCATGATTTTCCCTAAGTAAGCATGCTTGAAATACATTTCAGGTGTCTTTTATAACACATATTAATAATTTCAGCAATAATTTTTAATTAAATTATTCCCACTTTTCATGTTGATTAAGCACAAAATATTATTTCTTTTATAAAACCAGAATTAAGTTCTAATTGCCAAAACCTGAAATTTTTTTACATTAATTAGCCAAGATATTATGATCAGATTTTATCTTTTTTTTTTTTTTTTTTTTTGCTAAGACAAGCATATGGCTTTAAAGCAGTTTAATCAGCCTCCTCTTTGCCCTCCTTTTATCTCCTTTTTATGTATCTTCTCATGTCCTGTGCTTAAAATGTACTCATCATTTATTCTTTCCAAATTTCCCTCAGCTAATCTGGAATCACAAAATACAGAATACTTCATTTTTGTAGGCAATTGTTGGAATTCCTGGCATCATTATAAGAAATACCTGATTAATGGATGCTTAATTCTTTTCTTCAGAATTGGATTAAAAAAGATCTGAACATTCTTCAAAGTAGTTTCTCCAAAACTCAAGGACACTTTGGTTTCTTTCTTTTTCTGACAGATCTAAAACCATCATTATTCAAAGCCTTCTCACACTGATTTTTGGGAATCTAACCTGCCTTTAGATGCACATTTCGTGTTGTGTTTCATGGATTTGAGTGTTTTCACATAAGCTGTTTCACTACTTTTTGTAGTTCAGCTTTACCCCTATCCAGTAAGTGACTACAGAGGCATAGGTCCTTGCATTCAAAGAATTCAGTTTTTTAAAGGAGAGATGGAGCATTTATAACCTTCTTTGTTCAGAGGGTATTTTGGGTTGTTTGTTTCTACGTAAATGTCAGCCAATTTGACATGTGTGAAGAAATATTTGTGACATATGACCAAGCAGGTTGTATTCTTTGAATGAGAGAGACACTGATCTTCATTTCCAAAAAAACAAAAACAACCCTCAACTGCATATTTATACATTCAGAGGGCATGAGCAATTGTGTAATACAGATTCTTAATAATTATGAGCCAAGTCACATGTGGTTTGCACTATGGCAGAGAGAAAAGCACAGTGGATCAGATCCCACTGAACACGCAGTTCTGAAACCAGCTTGCGTAAGGGTGGAGCTATAATACCATTTTATGTACACGTACTGGAAGTCTGTGAGGGTTTCAAATGGTTCCTAAAATACAGAAAGGCTCTGACGTTTTGCTTCACTCTTGAGTCAGAATGAAAACTTGGCTTTTGCAAATGATCTGAGAAAGACAATTCAAAACCTAATCAAAATCTTTTGTTCTGACAGCATAGTACATTTGCTATGCAATATGAAAATCAAACCAGAACCAAGCTATTTCAAATTAATACAAACATTTCTTCCCAAGAGCAACAGAATTTCAACAGTCAAATTCAGTATCCGTCCCAAGTTACAGAGCATAAAGACCTGAAAGTGCTCCAAAAAGCTTTTAGAATGGTTTAGTATTGACCATTGTGCGCAACTCCAATGTTCTGCTGAAATGACTCTTTTAAATCGAATGGCTCTGAACAGGAACACTATTAGCAGGCTTTGTTCCTTATCTTATCTTAATAGGTGTTAAAGAACAACATATGTATCTCTCAGACATCTAGAAAGAGATTCTAAAAAAGACTGCCTAGAACAGCAAAAGAAAATTTACATCTTAAAAATGCCAAGTGAGACAGCCTAGAAACTTGTTTAAATGGAAATATCTATTGCTTAATCCCACATCAAACAAATGATTGGGGTGAGTTGTTTTCTCACAGTTGATTTGGCATTATCCCACACATGTTACCATGAATTTTATCTTTAACACTGAATGGCATATACACAAAATGCGGTGACATTTAGAAATTACAGAAATGAGTAAGGCAACACTGTATACTCTTTGCTGGTTTGTGTATGTGCAAATAAATTCTTGGTTGTATCAGTGAAAAAACAAACAGTATTTGAAAAAATAAGATTTGAAAACTGCAAGTAGCTTTTAAAAGATATTTTTACATCACTTTGCATTAGTACATGTTTAAAATTCATATATCCAATCTGCTGTGTATTAACATGTGAGAAATATCTACAGTATTATAAGAATTAGAAGAATGACAGAATTCACAGAATCATAGAACAGTTTGGGTTGGAAGGGACCTTAAAGCTCATGCAGTTCCAACCCCTTGCCACAGGCAGGGACACCTTTCATTAGACCAGGTTGCTCCAAGCCCCATCCAACCTGGCCTTGAACACTGCCAGGGATGGGGCAGACACAGCTTCTCTGGGCAACCTGTGCCAGGGGCTCACCACCCTCACAGGGAAGAACTTCTGCCTAAGAGCTCATCTCAATCTCCCCTCTGTCAGGTTAAAGCCATTCCCCCTTGTCCTGTCCCTACAGGCCCTTGTCCAAAGCCCCTCTCCAGCTTTCTTGTAGCCCCTTTAGGCACTGGCAGCTGCTCTAAGGTCTCCCGGAGCTTTCTCTTCTCCAGGCTGAACAAACCCAGCTCTTTCAGCCTGTCTCCAGAGCAGAGCTGCTCCAGCCCTCACAGCATCTCCATGGCCTCCTCTGGACTCGCTCCAACAGCTCTGCGTCCCTCTTGTGTTCTTGCTCCAGAGCTGGATGCAGGACTGCAATAGAGGTCCCCTCCCTCGACCTGCTGCTCATGCTGTGAGGATGCAGCCCAGCACATGGGGCGTTCTGGACTCAAGAGCACACTGAAGCTGGGTCATGTTCAGTCTCTCATCAACCAATACCCCCAAGTCCTTCTCCACAGGGCTGCTCTGAATCACTTCTCTACACAACCTGTAGCTGGGTCTGGGATTGCCCCAACACGGGTGTAGGACCTTGCACTTGGCCTTGTTGAACTACATGAAGAGTTACCTTTTGATCATAGAGTAATTTATACACAAAATTCTAAGTTAGAGGAACCAAATTATTCTAAGAACTGGATTGTAGTTCTCTGACAGGGGCTGCTTCTCCTCTTGTAGTAGGAGTTGTGTAGAATTACCTGGTAAGACAATAGAATATTGTTTCTTGTACATGTTTTCTGTACTTCTAAGAACTTGGAGAAACAGTTGAGGCTGGTGGTCTGTGCATTATTTGAGTTGGTTCCTTAGCACACTGAAATAATAGAATCATAGAAGCACACAAATAGCTTTATTGAATGAGTTGTATGTAAACCTGAAGCACTGCACTGATTCTTAAGCAACTGAGTGAATTCTGCTTACGTATTCAGCATTCTATCAGAGATCTTCATTCTGTATCCAACTGCATTACAGGCTGAGTGAATTTACACTGTTTTTCAGTCTGACAACTGGAGAGAGATTACAGATGTGTATCAGATATGTCATTATCTTCAACTACACCAAAGCAAAACTTTTACAGTATTTCTATGCAGTAAAAATCTTTTTTATTTCTTTTCTTCCTTTTTTCTCTCCCATGTTTCTTCAACTGATGATCTTACTATACTTGGAGGAGTACTTAAAATGTGAGTATTAATGTCAACATTTAATCCAAGCTGGCCTAGTCCAAGCAAACAGCTGCAAAGAGTCATTGCTTCCACATGCAGGGTTTTCCCCCTAAGTACACATAACTGTCATGAGTGGATATAATTTCTTTTACTACACATGCGGGAATATCTGGCACAATGTAGCCAGCAGTATACTTATTCTATAACGGCATGCAAAATTCTACAATCATTATTAAAAACATCTTTCTGAACACTTGCATAAATTTTAGGCCAGATCAGAAGTCACTGCGAGTCATTTATTGATTCAAAACTATTAGTGCTGAGTCCCAGATCACTGCTACTATCAACAGGCACTGATTTGATAAGGACAGTTCCATATCTGTCACTATTGTAGTGTGCAGCCACTAATGTGGCTGTTTTCTGTTGCAAGAGTTTCCACAACCTCTAGTTGTCACAAATAATTTGCAAACACACAATTCTCCAGTCTTATTAATAGAACCCTCACTCTATTTGTAATCTACCCAAATCCTTATATATACTAGGATATATATATATAGATACCCTCGTATATATGTGTGTATATATATATATCGTATAAATAGCATACATCTATATATAGTATATAGTGTGTATATATGCTATAGATATATACTAGGGTGTATTTAGAGTACCTACATACTAGGAGTTCTTTTTTGGAGTTCATATAGGAGCTTATTACGCACTAAGGTGCATTTCTTCAATGTGACCTAAAGTCTGATCATGTCGATAAGTTCCATTAGCATTATTGCAGGCTAGTCTAAACCCCTGTCAATCTGAAATTTCCAGAATTTTTTCTCACCTGTTCATTGTAGTATAGAAAGACTGGCTTGTTAGATGGAGTTGTGCTTTGGAAATGAACAGTGTTGGCACCCTCCACTATTCCAAAAGACTTTGCCTGTTCTCTAGCAGCTGATGAAACCTTTTATCTGATTAAAGAAGAATTAACTGCCACATAAAGGGATGCAGGATGATGGAGGAGTATGCTCTTGGAAAACAGACAGGTAAACAGTAAGTGTAATCAGCAAGTCTCGCTGCAGCAGGCAATACCTGCCTTGAATTACAAGCATGTGCATACTCAGTCCCACACATTCAAGGAGCAAAGGAGAAAAGTTTGCAGAGCTGAGAAACTGCTCTACATGGCAGCTCTCTCCTGGCCTGCCAGGGGCATGTCTATGTATCTGCTTTGAAAAATGAGAATGCTGTTTTGTATGTTTTCAGAGTTACACTGTGATGGGCATTTATAGCATGTATTTTCTATGAAGTTTTTCTGTAGAGTTAGTGTGCCTAACAGGATGCTGTGACAAGATTCCAGTGAGAAAAATGGTGGGATGTGATCATCTGACCACAAGCACCAACTGCTGTCATCAGTATCTCTTGTTTCCAACCCCAGTAATGTGGTTAGCATAACTAATGACATTCTATGGGGCAAGCAGCCATTCTCTGTGACCAAGCAAATTATACATGGGTTCCCTCTTCCTCATTATCAGGCCCTGACAGTTCTGTGCACCACAGAGACAAATCACTCACCCCCACTAGCCTTGAAGGTCACAGGCATTCAGCACAGGAGAGGGAAATGTAACAGCACAAAGCAAAACTGGACAACAATGAACAACAGTACATGAAATTAAACTGTTACAAGTCCCAAAAGTGAACTTGGATCCAAACTGCTGCTTGACAGCGAGACCCAAGACCCCCATGGCTAGGGACCCTCCCACTGTCCTCTGCAGCCTCTGGGGACTGAGGGAGCAGCTTGGCTGCTATTACATGGTTTTCAAGTCGAGATTGCAATTACTTTACTGATACAGCAAACCATATATTAAGATCTGACCCAGTCTGCAGAAGGCCCTCATGACTGGAAATCATCAGTTAAATTGTAATATAAATTCTGTATTCCACTGCGTGCAAATGATACTATATTGATTCTGCTTGTAGAAGTCCTGTGCCATTCTAATTACAAATTCTGCGCTAATCATAATTTCCTGCTAAGAAAAATAAAGCTTTAATTGTAACTACAATTTCATGCAGTCATCACTTCATCAAGCGTCCCTAAAACAACTTGTCTGTCCCCTCAGTGCAGGGTGACACCTACTCAGTATCTCCATCGATTGCCTCTGTGTCTGATTTTCTTGGCCACAAAACTTCATCACTGCAGATAACATGTCTGCCAGAACTGCGGCTACTGAGATGCTCTCCTTCACTATCTTTGTGTCCATTTCTTTCTCCTTTTGCTTTATTCCTTCTCTTCAAAAATATATTGAATTGCTGAGCCAACTTTCCACGTTCTTATAAGTTTTTCAGTAGTTGTATTAGCCTTTTCTCTTATGCTATTGCCTTTTTAGAACAAAGACAGACACCAAGTAGCTGTTAACATCAATGATTTTCAGAACCCGGACACTTCAGGCATTGGTCTGCAGTATTAAATTTCCATTACAAAGACTCAGGATAATATTAGCACAATTTCTGTCTTCCCAGAACCATTTCTGGATTGTATGGTTTTTCAGATTGGTTTTTAAATATTAGAGATATATCCCCTTCTACTTCTTTTCTGTGTACTTTAAAAACATGCTGTGGAACAACCTATCTCTATGCATGTAGCACACTGGCACATAACAGTATCTATAACATTCAACAAACTTAATTTCTAAGGCAGCCTTTTTTGGCCTTCCGTTCTAAGAATATGTGATCATGCTCCATGTGTGAGAAAATGCCTGCAACAGCCTTTGAACCTAACGGCCCAATGTCGACCCAGTCTTTATCAGGACTCAGAAGTAATTACTTTTCCAGAAGCTTCAGGAAACACAGGTAAGGTTAAAAGACTCCTTCTCCTCACTCCCCACTGACAGAAAGGGTTCAAGTCTGCATGTGGCTTTCAATCAAATGGTCCACAAGTGATTCAGAACCTGCTACATCTTATCCTTTCTCCTCCTCAGGCAGTATTTAGAGAAGAAAAGAAATGGTGATGATGCAGGAAGGTGGAAGAGGCACAGATGCATAGAAATGTACAGCACAAATTCATAAGAAATTGCTGCTTATGGAGTTGCTGGCACCCTGCATTCACTATAGCACTGCATAGCAATTCATCTGAGACCTTGCTTCTCCACTGTCCTGGTAATACTCTGAAACATGCCACATAGGTAGCATTTGCTTTAATTTCTTCTTAGGCTATGATATGACTCATGATCTTAGCTCAGATGAGGAGATATGGCAAAGGTCTAACTAAAAGTGTATTTTCTAGCTATGCTGATATCAAACTCGTAGGATGGACAAAGGCAGAATATGGCCAAACCCTGTCATTCAGAAAAGGTCATAGAATCACAGAATCTCAGACTGGTTTGGGTTGGAAGGGACCTTAAAGTTCATGCAGGTCCAAACCCCTGCCATGGGCAGGGACACCTTCCACTAGACGAGGTTGCTCTAAGCCCCATCCAACTGGCTTTGAACTCCGCCAGCGATGGGGCAGCCACAGCTTCTCTGGGCACCCTGTGCCAGGGCCTCACCACCCTCATAAGGAAGAACTTCTGCCTAAGATCTCATCTCAGTCTCCCCTCTGTCAGGTAAAACCCATTCCCCTTGCCCTGTCCCTACAGGCCCTTGTCAAAAGCCCCTCTCCAGCTTTCTTGTAGGTCATGTCAGTCATTCCTGTTGTCCAGGTACTCTATTACCCAGGAAACAGAGGTGATACCAGTAGGTGGATTGGCTGGTTAGGACAGTAATGTGGTGGAGAAAGAAGAGCTCAAAGGCAAATGCAGAATTGCTAGAAAGTTTGGCACAGATGTAACTAAACAAATGTATGTCAATGCAAATTACTTTTCATTCCCACAAGAATAAATTCTCCAGAGGAAATTCAAGTTACAGAAATGTGAGTTATACTTGAATTGTAGACTGAAACTGTACCATGTGCACTGCTGTAAACCAATGACACACATAAACGAGCCCATAACCTTTTCAATTAGCATCTGCTTTAACTTGAGGCGTAGAACTGCCAGACCTCTAAAGGCAATTAAGGGCGGAAGGTGACTGTAGGAGGTGATCCATCAGTCCACAATTCCCCTACTCATACACAAAATCTCAGAAGCACAAACGTTAAGAAGCATCCTCTGCCAGTAAGAAGGGACACTTTCTTTTCTTGTGCAGATCCATGAGCTAATCTGTCCTGAAGACAGAGGTCTTCCCACAAGGAAAAACAGATTTTAAATGATGGAGCAGCAAGCTCAAAGTCCTACACAGATATGCTCCTGTGAAGACCCACTCCCACTGCCAGCTCTAATTCCATTGGAAATGCAACATTAACCTTGTCTGAAATCCGTCAGCCTCACTTCATTCCCTGTGGAACTGCTGACCATCACCACACATTAATTTAGCCAGAAGCCAGAAAAACTTGTTTCCTGGAGAGAAAATGGCTCCTGATTTGCTGCAGCTTTGTTGAAAATAGGCTGGAGCTTGTCTTACAAGCCCTACAGGAAAACTTCCCATCCCTAACCCTTCATGTCAGAGAGACAGTGAGTGCCCACTGCAAGCTCTACCAACCACCACTAACCACCAAATGCAGAAGTACCTTTAGCTTGCAGCACTTTTAGTTGCAAGCTGCTTTTCTCAGAAAGCAAAACCTCTCAGGAAAATAATTATACTATATCGAGATCATCTGCTTCCTCTTCTTTTTGAAGTATTACTAAAATGCTACCTTTCTTGATGTTATTGACAGTGAAACCTTCCATCACATCGCCTCTGTGCTCCCCTGGTGCAGGAACCAGATGTGCTTATTCCTTGTGTATGCCAAGGCAGATCTTTGTTTCACAAACTCTTTCTAACCATGTACACTATGATTTCTCATTAGTTAGAAGGCGACCAGTGTTTAGCCTTCCCTAATTTTCTATTCCCTGTGCTAGACCCTGCTCCTGATACAAAACCTATGCATATACTGCTGTTTACTTCATGAAATTTTCAGAATACAGCCAAGGCTTTGTGTATTCTAACTATACTATTCTGTGGTTGACAGAATTCTCTAAACAGCTTCACCTTTCATTCCTCTATATAAAAATAGAAAAATCAATGCGTCATTGCTGATTATAAGGAAATGGATATCCTTGCAAACTGCACTGTATCAGTGAAGGTTGCAAAGACATTCATGGGAGCTGCAAAAGCAGCAAATGAACTAACTACATACCAGCACATCTTGGAAAAAATCAGATTAAATATAAACACTGTGTATAAGTTATCATTTAAATGTCAAGTGTAAGTAATACTATTTATAACTGATAACTGCTACTACAGTAATTGTCCTCATGTAGTAAATGCCATAGATCAGATGCAACATCTTCTCCCATCTTCCTCCTCCTCAAGAATGTCATGATAAAACACATGTATAAGGCTTGCAAGCCTTTTAAAAGTGCTTAGGTTCAGCAATGATTTCACTATCACACCAGATCCAACTTAAAATCAATCAGAACAATAGGATATCAGATAGTAAATTCTTGTTTAATACCTGTAAGCATTTTATCCACAATGTTAAAGTCTAGTAATCACTGTGTGATCACGTTTAGGTTACTCTAGAATAAGTTAAACCATATCTGAAATCTATGGATTACTTATGCTTCTATTCCTAGTGGTTTCCTTACTGTGGAACTGGATTTTAAAGTCAACAACAGAAATACAACTAGCTTAAACAAATTACTTTCATACAAGTAAATATTATCATAAGAAATAAACAGAATAATAATGGGAAAAGTAGTAAGTGAAGTATTTTAAAGTATACATTTGGATTAATATAAGTTCAAAAAGTTCAGGAGTCTGGGAAATTACACAATACATACCACAAGACTTCACCTACTAATTTCTATATCAGGTTAATACAGTGTGTCTTAATTAAGTCCTTATATTCTATAACAAAGATAGCTAAGAATTAACTTTAGGATATTGGATTTTAACATTTTATTCCTTTTTTTTTAATTGAGAAACTCTTAACTGAAAAATTCATCCTAGGATGGAGGATCTATAGGAACTAACCTTAAAGTAGAAGAACAGGACACCTAAACTATCCCGATGTAATACTTGAAGGAACTTGTTCCATGGGGTTATGTACGTAAGGAAACAGTAGTCTTCATATACAGAATGTATACTTTAGATGTGCAAATATGACCCCAGACACAGTTACCAATTTTGCAAACACATTGTTATGTGTCACATGCAAATACTGGTTTCTGTACAGACAGAAGTGTACGCACAAATCTTGTGGGCACCGTGTGAGCAGCCATTTGAAAAATTATTTGCTTTACGAAGATCTGATGTCCATGAAAGTAGATTTAGCTACATCTTAGCTAAACTCACATCTGCTATTCAAAACAGTATTTCCTTTCCCCATTTTTCAGTTTTCAATGGCACTGTTCATTTAGACGTTAATTTAAAAATATAGGCCAGAAAGTTTAATATTTTCTGGTAATCAGAAACTTTAAAAAAAAAATTAAAAAAATAAAAATTTCCGCTGTTATTGTTTATGAGCTCCACTATATAAATATTCCTTGAATAGATCAATATATAGCTATTTGTTGCCTATATCCCAGCTACATCTAGAAGTACTGTATTTAAATTTTACTCTAGCTCTAGTAGGCAAGGATATTGATTTCTACTATCAATGCAGAATATGAGCCTGCTGAGTAATATATGCACTATAGTCTTCTCTTGATTTTTATAAGTTATGCATGTAATTTCATTTACAGAAACACCTGTTAGCTATGTCTGACATACATATCCTTTATTTAAATACAAGATATAGGTAGGTAGCTTATATCAAGTTACTGCAACCAATAACCACAAACTGAGAAATTATTTGATTGAAAATAATGCAAATGATATGTTCTTCAGTGGTGTGATTAGCTATTTGCTTAAAAGAACCAGGGTAAACCTCATGAAAAACAACCCAAGCTTGAAATGAGAGACAGTGCCCCATGCAATGGCTGGGATCATCCTGCATAGGTTACATCATGGGTCTCAAAGGAAGTTCTGTAGGTATTACGAGAGTAATCACATTTTCCTGTTTGTTCCCTAACTGTTGTAAAAGCACCTATACAAACATCCAAAGGATACCTCAACAGCTGCAAAAATACAAAGATGTTTATCAAAGTGTGAATTTTTGTCCATCAACATATATACACTGCACAAACCTAAGCTCAGTAATTACTGAGAACTCTTTTGGAAGTTAGTTGTAATTAACTAAGGAGGGAAAAATTATTTACATGCAAAATATTTTCAAATTAAAAATGGAAAAAATATTGTTTGTCCTTTGTAACTCAGTTTTTCTCCTCTTCGTATGGAAAAAAACTTAAAAACTAACAAATCAGCTTCCAAAAATGAGGATGCTTTTAGCAATGCTTAAAAAGTACCTGTTCAGATATCTGTAAGTGGAGACACTCAGAAGCTCAGGAAAGAATCCATGCACATTTTATGTGAAGGTATTAATTATACATATAGATAAGCATAGACAGGTTTCTCTGACATTTAAATATAGGTAATAAGATGGAATTTAAATTAGAAGACCACAGCGTTTATGTAAGGCTGACAGAGCATTCACGTGGTACTTGTTCCTATGCCACTTTAGTTAAAGGGGTGTTTTGCCACGAGCCATTCCAGGACACAAATGGGCCCTCAGAAAAGTGGAAAAATGTTGGTGCTGCTTAATTAATTAAGACAGACAATCTGTCAGAGAGGATACTGGTAAGGACAAAAATATATATGAAAAATCATGTATGAGAAAATCACAAGCAGTTTTTCAAAGCAAATAAAATAAATGTCCGAAGTGTACTTTTTTCTTTTTTTTTTTTTTTTTGCCTTCCCAGTATGCTATTTTGATTTGACTCTTGCAACATTTCCTTTGGAAAAACACACCATTTGCATGGCTGGTCTATCTTCTGGGCTCTGTGTCCACTTTGCCCTTGCAGTTGCTGTTCTATTTCAGATAGAACTCACACCGTGGAAGCTACAGCTGCCATGCATTATTACGCACAAAGCACGCTCCCACTTGCCTCCTGTGTGCTAAGATAATACCACTTCTGTGACTGAAACCTACCTCTTTTTTCATCTACAGTACACCTGAGGTTTACAGATGGCAATTATCTAACAAGAGTCTTCCTCAGGAATGCCAGATACCTAACTTGGGAGTTTGGGTTCCACTTACTGATCAGTTTCATCCAGTCACTAGGCTGGTTTTTGTATTTTCAGGTTTGCTTGTTAATGAAAACACCACACTGACAATTCCAAGTTAGTATGAACCCAGGGCTGTGTAAGATCTTGCTCTGAAAAAGCTGGCACAGGTACACCTAGATTTGAATGTGCTTTGCCTGAAAAAACAGCCTATCTCTGAAACATGCTGCTTTGTCATTATATTTTGCCAGATATGAGCCGAGAGTTACTGAGAAGTAACAATTACAACTAGAAAATATGCATCTAAGAAGCAGTAAGATTTTAATTATCTGTGTCTGGTTTTAAAACAGCTGCTGCAGGAGGTTTATGTAAAGTGCTAGGACATCAGTCTAAACTCTACTGGCGAAATGGATCCAAAAGCCAAACCACTGTGGCTTTGCTAAAAAGCAAAATCCTGCAACATCATAAAAAGGGGCATTGACGAACATGCATTATCTCATACATATACAGATATGATAGAAAAGTATTTGTCCACAGGAAAATACAATAAACAGAACAATTTGAGTATTTTGATGTACTACTCCATTGGTCTTCCTCTACACAACTTCACTTTTTCATACTCTTACACTATATGAATGCCATTACTGTTGCTTAAAATGGTTGTCTCTGAATAATTCACTTGCTGATACACTATATAACCCAAGATGAACATTCATTCAGGTCAATATAGTATATTTCCATCATTATGTCACAAAACACCTTGTTAAATTTCAGGAAGAGGACAAAATGGTCTAAACTAGAAATGTATCAAATTGAAAAATGCAGTAGAAAATACACAGGTTTTCTGAAAATTCATTGGTACTGTGGTAATAACTATAGTAAAATCTGTACTTGCATTAGTGTCCTACCCTCAAAACAAAGGAATAGTTTTTTAAAACTCAACAGAAAGACAATCACCCTTTGATTAAACTAGTAAGCTCTGCACAGCATTTAAATGGTACGGCACAGAAACCGTATGCTTTCTAATTCTCAAGAAAACTAATGCAACAGTTTCTGAGCAAATCTGTCAGGATGTACAAATAATAAAGGTAGGAAAAGTATTTCCATCAAAGTTCACAACTAGAATGACTGGGTTGAAGTATGGCTAGACTGCTGTCAGCAAGGAAGAAGATTTGCCAGGAAGAAAAGATTTTGATCCTCAATGTTCTAACCAACATAATGCTAAAGATATGTTGTGGAGAGGCTGAGTATCGAAGTGTAACATCAATTTGTTTCTGAAAGGAAGATTTGCTGTGTGCACTGAGGGCTCATGAAAAGAGACTGAAATACCACGTCTACTTACAGACACTAAATATGCAAAATTAGAGGGGAAGAAATAAAGACTTCTTTTCCAGATGCAGCCTGAAGTAAAGCAAGCAAAAAACCTATGCCTCTATGTAATGGTGCTGTTCTAAAACTGAAAAGAGGAAGTGAACAACTATAGGCAACTACACAAAAGCTTTTTAACCATTTTGGAAAGCACAAAATAAATGAAAAGAACAGTATCACTTTCTATTAAAATTATTACCTCAAGGTAGTTGTTCACAAATATTTTTGCATCTGCTTAAGGGAAAAAAAAATAAAGGCATACTGATCCATCAGTAATTTTTTAATTAATTTTAAAGTCATATATATACTGACTTTTAAAGATAGGATATAAATTCTGTGTGCATGGAGACTATAGTCTTTTATGGGGGCTTCATTCATCTCCAGCTTAAACATTTATTTGAAAGGATAGCAAACTATGCAAAATGAGCAGGGACAAACGGTTATGGAAGAATTTGGAGATTGTTTCTTAGGTGACAAATATGTTCTTGAAAATCAATAATAATCAGGAAGTCATTAAACTAAAATAACATTTGAAAACTACTGATCTAAAATGGAGGGAAACATTATAAAAACAGCTTATCATTAATGATCTACTCAGAGATTCAATACAAACAAAATATTCAGCGCAAACGAAGGCTTCTAATTTGTACCATGAACATGGGAGAATTGACAGCACAGACCCAAAATTAAATACAGACAGTGATGATGCCTGCTCAATAATTACCTTATGATAATCAGCCTGGGAACACAGTCAGCTTTATCCAACAAAAATAAATGAGACGGAAGCAAAGAATTCAAGTTACATGAAATAAAATTATTAGTATTCAAGTTCTTGCCCAGACTCTGCCCATATTTTCACCTTTCCAGCAACACATGTGGCCTCTGTCAGGTTGTAACAGCTATGCAGGTAGGAAGAATTAGCACTGAGTCTGTACCTGTTCCTTATATAGCTGGGGAGTACAAGGGAAAGAACTGGATAGTTGGACCACTCCAAGGCTCTTCATTACAGAGAGGCTGCTCTCTTAACCACTCCACCCTGCAACAGAAAGACTATTTCCCTGCTGCCATTTATTTCTGAGATAGGAGAACACTTTGGAAAAGTGGAAACAAACTGCACAGAGAGGAGAAGAGTATAGGATAAGAGGAATAGAGGAGGAAAGTAGAAAAGGAAGAGAGGAGGAGGAGGAGTTTTGTGCTGAAATAAGGAGTGAAAGTGAAGGATACAAGTGTTTGTATCCATGGTTCAAGTAATGCTTTCTCTGTAAAAGACTGAAATACTGCATTATTCACGTCACGTGGCTTTTCATTATAATAAGCACTATGTTTAGCAGCTTTCAAATGTGGTAAAAAATACAATTAATCCTCTGACACATCTGTGAAATAGCTTCTTATTTTACTGATGGAGAAAGTGCAATCTTGTTCAAATGACTTGCCCCAGGCCATGCAAATCAGTGACAAACCCAGCCTGAAAACTTGAGTTCTTAATCACTGTCTGGAACATCTCACCACTGTCATCATTATGGTACATACAATTAGATCAGTCACAACAGTGTAATGAGTGGTACGGCACATGTATCCTACATAAACAAGAGTCTCTGATGTACGAGTGCCATTCAAAGCCCCAATGCCACTGAAATTCACCTGCAACTACACTGGAAGAGTTAGTTTTGGATCCCAAACTCTTAGATGTGTGAAAGACAGCTGTCACTATCAATAAAATAATGGCAATTATGGCTGCATCTACTCCACACTAGTGGATGAAGCTTCTCTGTGAGTATGCAGGGGGTCTCAAGCCAGCTGGTACACTGACTGACAGCCTGTGATATGATCAGGGGAAGAGCAGAAAACGTTACTACACCCTGGATTCTGCAGACAACCGTTATTCAAGCACCTGGGACCACTCAATTTTATTTACATGAACTGCATGTGTAAGTCTTCCACGGCCAGAATCCTGAGCTAAGGATTTTATTTACCATAAATCAACAAATGAGCAGGTAGTTTTAATGGTAGCATTAACACACATGTAACAATGTACTTCTACCTGTCAGACTCAGTTTTGGCCTTTCTACAGATTGGTCTTTAAATTAGGTCAGAAGAATCGTAATCTACCTGCACTCTTGCATTTCAATTCTAGTTCAAGCGCAAGGGACATCACACCGAACAGTCAGCAGAGAAGAAACCATGTATAAATCCAGATTTGCTATCCCGCAAACCGACTCTGTGGAACATGCAAATAGGCTTTCCAGAGAATCTAGCCTGATGCCATGCATACTGCAGTACTGCAGGGATGAAAAACTAACTATCATAGCAGCATTTACACTGGGGATTTCAGAAAAAGATGACAGCATCAAGAAAAATATATTTGTTCCTTCACCCAAATATATTCATGTAAATAAAGTCCCATGAAGGCTTGGGTAACTGGAGTCAATTTAAGAAGGAGGAAATGCAGGGTAATTTGTGTTACCTGCAGCACAGAGCAACCCAGGCAATTTGCCTGCAAAGTGAACAGAAATGTTGTGTCAGACGCAGAGACACAGCAGGTCATGTGATCTCACTAGAAGCCCTCTTTCTGTGGAATCCTTGCCAAATTTAACAGTGCCTTCCCCAAAATAAACCTCCTGAAGGACTGCCACAGCCACACTGCCCCATTCAAGAGGTAGCAGCCTCAAGCTGCACTAGAGGAGGTTTAGATTGGAAATTAGGAAAAATTTCTTCACAATGAGGGTGGTCAGGCATTGGAACAGGCTGCCCAGGACAGCGGTGGACTCACTGTCCCTGAAAGTGTTCACAAACTGTGTAGATGAAGCCCTTGGTGACACGGTTTAATGGTGGGCTTGGCAATACTGGGGGAATGGTTGATGATCTCAAAGGTGTTTTCCACCACAGCTGATTCTGTGATTCTGTGAAATCCTTAGCATAGCTGTCCTTTTAGCCTTCATACACATTGTACGCCCATACACATGCTACTGCCCTGGAAGGCACTTAGAAAAGCCAGCCTCGTCAAGGGACTCTTATACATATTTACACTACATTTCTATATTTAGGCATATCACTACCAAAACAGCTACAAGGCCGTGTTAAAATAATTTTGTTTAAACATCTGTGAGCAAAAGCAAACAGCAGCAAAAAGAAACCCGCAGAAGCAGCAGGATAGAACACGGTTTGACACTACAACACTGGAAAATGGTAACGCAAAATCAGTTGTAAGAGATCGCTGTTGAAACTGCAATGTCTCCAACAGAAAAACAGCTGCAGATGAACACGTTACAGTGCTCTGAAAAAAGGGCTGGTGGAGCCAGCCTCTTCTTTCACTCACACTGGGCACAAACCCAGCATAATTCCACAGATCTTAGTGGTGTTACTGAAAGCAGATTTTGTCTTTAGAAGGCAAGATATGAAAACTTAATTTCAGCAGATAAAAAGAGGTTGGCTGGGGAGCTGTGAAAGTGGGAGCAGTAGTTTGTTTTAGTGGCCTCAGGAAAAATTCATTTAATACTTTTGGGTAAAGCAAAGCTTTGAAAACCTGAATGTTTAGATGCCTTCTGAGAACACTCGAGACATGCAAGTGTCAACGTGCCACTATTTGTCAGCTCTTAACACTGGGGGGTGGGAGGGGAATGAAATAAATAAATCCTAAGATACCTACATGCTCTACTGCCTGGTAGTGTCATACAGTGTTTTCTTGAACACAGAGGTAGTTATGGGTGAGGTAAAGCTGATGTGCCAAGTAAACCCACTTAAGTTAGTGCAAATATTAATGACGAAGATAGGCTTGGGAGTGCGAAGAATGCAGGTTTAAGCAGCAATAGAGTCCCAGCTCTCACAAGGTAAGAAGTACGGTGTAGATGCTAGGCTACTTTTTTTAGTCCTATTGACAGAACATCACGTCTTTGCAATAAAAAGCAAACGGAAGGGTCCTCTTTAATCCCAGGCTGGTTTGAGCTGGAAAGCACCTTAAAGCTCATCCAGTTCCAAACCCCTGCCATAGGCAGGGACGCCTTCCACTAGACCAGGCTGCTCCAAACCCTGTCCAACCTGGCCCTGAACACTGCCAGAGATGGGGCAGACACAGCTTCTCTGGGCAGCCTGTGTCAGCGCCTCACCACCCTCACAGGGAAGAACTTCTGCCTAAGAGCTCATCTCAGTCTCCCCTCTGTCAGGTTAAAGCCATTCCTCTTTGTCCTGTCCCTACAGGCCCTTGTCCAAAGGCCCTCTGCAGGTTTCTTGTAGCCCCTTTAGGCACTGGGAGCTGCTCTAAGGTCTCCCCTTGAGGAGCCTTCTCTTCTCCAGGCTGAACCAGCCCAGCTCTCTCAGCCTGTCTCCAGAGCAGAGCTGCTCCAGCCCTCGCAGCATCTCCGTGGCCTCCTCTGGACTCATTCCGACAGCTCCACGTCCCATCCTGCTGCTCTTCAAGCACCGGCCAGAGGCCTCCGCTCCGGCCGAGCCCTGCAGGAGTAGAGCCCAAGCCCACTCTCCCGCGCAGGCGTGCCGGGGTTCCCGGTGCGCAGGCGCGGTGTGTCGGTGCTCGCTCGCTCGCTCCGCGGCCGGGCGGCGGGGAGGGAGCGCGGGGCCGCGGGAGCCGCTCCGCGGCAGCCGCGCCGGGGCCCTGCGGAGCTGCCGCGCCCCGACCCAGCCGGGTATTGTTCGTGGCCCGTCTCCTCCGGAGAAGTTTTGCCCTCGTCCCGGCTCCGCTCCCGGCCGGGGCGGGGCGGGGGGTGGGAGCCGGGGCCCCTTTGTCGCCACCTCCCAGGCGTGCGGCGGCCGGTGGAAGGGGGTCGGAGCGGGGGGGGGGGCGAGGCTCAACATGATGGCGGCCGAGGCCGGGAGTGAGGAGAGCGGCTCGGGTACCTCAGCCGGGACGGCGGGAGCTGCCGCGGAACCAGGACACTACCCCACCGTCTGCCGGGGCAAGGGGCCGGGGCCGCAGGGCCCCTTCCCGCCCAGCCCTGGTGGTAGTGGTGGTGGTGGTGGTGGTGGCGGCGGCGGCAGCAGCGGCAGCCCGGGCGCCGGCCACCCGGGTGGCTCGGCTTTGTGCTCGGTGCTGGGGATTCTGGAGCTGGGCGCAGGGCCTGCCGCTCCGGCGGCCGGCCCGGGGCAGGCGGTGGAAGCGGCCCGGGTGGCAGATCCCGGCACGGCCACTTTCCCCCCGTTGCCGCCGCCGCCGCCCCCGCCGCCCCCCTTAGCGGGGGGGCTGGGGACTGTGGACGAAGGCGACTCTCTGGACGGGCCGGAGTACGAAGAGGAGGAGGTGGCCATCCCGCTCAACGCGCCCCCCACCAACCAGTGAGTAGCCGCCCCCCCTGCCCCGGGCCTGACCCTTTCCTGGTCCGCCATCCTGGCCTCTGAGCAGCGGGGCCTTCCAGGTGGGAAGCTTGTGTCTTGCTCCCCTGGAACTCCTGCAGAAGTTTGGCCCCCGCTTTCCCCGGTTCCACTCCAGCTGCGCCCGCGGTGGGGCTGCCTGGGAACAGGAGTCTCGCCGCCCCGTTGCACAGGGGAAGGGCGAGTTCGGCAGCGTAGGGCTCCCCTGCTCCCGGAGGTGGGGCCGCCGTGGTCAGCGCCGGGAGAAGGAGGCGCTGCTTTGTAGCCGGTTTTGGGTTCTTCAGGTTTTCATAGCAGGCTGCCAGGAAGAGTGAGCTATTCCGGTTGTGGTTTAACTACCTGTTGTGGAGGCTTTTCCAGCCTCCGGTAGCGCCCTGGCCTTTCTTAAAAGAGCCATAAATCTGGCCTTTTTTTGAGATAAAAGCGAACAAAAGTACTGTCCGAGGCACAAAATAACTCATATACCGTGTCATCATCTTGTATTCCTTAAAAAAAAAAAAAGTAATACTTGGCATTTCCATTCCATATACAAACATGCACACGTGCTTCGTCTTTTTTTTCCTGAATTCAGGCAGTCTCGAATCATGGATTTAAAGTTAATTAAAACTAATTCTGTATTCTAAAGCATCAGCAGAAAGGCTGTTTTTCGTAAATAATGACTTAACGGCTGTGCTGCTCAACCAATTCAGAATAAAGTTGTTTTTACGTAGGTTATGTTTGGAGAGATGAGGCAGTTGGAAAAGACAACTCCCAACACTCTAAACCTGCACTTAGGTTTTATTATACTTATCCATTAGGCTAATCAGATATTCCTGCAGTGCTGCTAATAGAATCCTGCAGAAGAGGCAGGTCAGTTTTGTGTTTGCATTGAAATGTAAGGTCAGATAATGTTATGTAGGGTTAATGCAATTAGTAAATGCTCTAAACACCATCTTTGCATTTAACTGTAAGGTTTGTGGTTCAAGCAGAGTGCTTGCAAGGTTTCTGTTAGAACAGAAGGTCGCCCTGGAGCAGGTACCATGTTCTCCTCAAAGTGAAATTGCTTGAAAGGCTTAAACTGCTTTCATCAGTATCTAGACATATATTGTTCCTGAAGTTACAGTGAGTATAGGTGATAACTGGGTTTTGAGGTCCAGGGTGACAGAATGTATCCAAGGTACTGGTCACAAGTTAGTCTGAAACCCCACCGTCTGAATTTGGGTTGGTGTTTTTTTTTTTTTTAGTTTTTGCATTCTCTCACTGGCAGAGAGTATTAACTTCTGCACTGTTTCACATCCTTCCAGGATTTCATGAGCCGTTTCTGTAGTAAGGAGAACATAACCTGTAACATTACAGTATTTCTTTTAGCTTAATCTCTCAGATTTTCACAGCCTTCCTAGTAATCCTTTATTCTTGTAGAAGTTTGTAAACATTAAGGCCTTGTTTTGTGAAGACAGTGTTTAACTAGTCTTAAACTTGTAGAATTTCCTAATGAGCTAGAAATAGGATTAGGCAGGTTTGACAAAGGATAAGGAGGGAAATAGGAGCACAGAAAAGCAAAGTTACTTCTTCATTATTGTGTGCCAAGACAGAGAGATACAGAACTCTGCTTGTCTGGTTTTCTGTCTGAAAGATCACGCTGCTTCTTCTGTTAAACCCAGCTAAGTTCCTCAGAGAACTGAGGCAAAAGCCAAAAAGCAAGCTTTTTGAAATGCTTTTTGGAAGTGGAGTAATTTTTTGTGAACAGTCACCTGCTTGATATTAGGTGATTGTTACCGCATCTACAGTTCTGAGTGTATTTTGCAGTCAGAATATTGTCTTCTAAGTCATGTGCAAGCATGATGGTGAACTTCTGTGAAAGAGGGTGTTGGATTTCTGAGTGCATACTAGGGGAAGACTGCAGGGGCCCTGATTTTATTTTGGTTTACAAGGCTACTTACCTTATTCAGACAAAGGGGACATTGTCATTTTTGCATGACCAAGGGCATGGCTCTATAGTTAAATGGTTTTCCCTTGAGGAGTCTTTAATATGGAAACATCCAAGAAATAAAATACATTTAATAATAAAAAAAAATCAGACGTTTGTAACTTCGTATACTTAACATTTTTATTTGTAATTTTATCCTAGTTATGTGGTGTTTCTGTAACAAAAATTGAAGTTGGCTGACTAAAATAATTAGAAGCCTTTTTCCCTTTCATTCACCCCTTAATTAATTTATACAGCATCAGGTTTTACCGCTCTTAGTGAAGTCATTTGAATTGGCCATATGTGAGTAGTAAATTGTATTCTTTCAGTCCTGCTATTTTATTTTTAAGTGCCCTTTCTTTGTAGTCATACCATCTGCATCTACTGTGTTGAACTCTTGATTTATTACCAGAAACAAAGATCAATATTATCTGTCATCTTACATAAGGAAAAGCCCAATGTAAGTATTTAAAAGCAGTAGCTGATATTGTGATTTAAACTTGGATTCAATTTCTCCAGTTGAATGTGATTACAAAACTGCTGTTCCATTTGTTTAAATACGACTGCCAGCTCCACCCTTTCCCACTTCCTCCTAATTCGTTCAGTTTTTATAGGAAGCGTGCAGGGTTGATTTGGTGGATAATTCCACGAATCTGTCAAATGGTTTTGTTTCTTTCCCTTAATTGCTGACAATATGATGTGTACATCAGAAAATTGAGAGTGCTTTTCAACTCCTGGCCTTGCTTTGTGATACGAAATTACTACTGTGTTGAAGAATGAAAAGGCATTATTTCTTTCATAACACTGACGACTCAGTAGGCTTCTTTGCCTTCCCATGGATATGCATTCCAGGATTTACTGAGTGTTTGGTTACTGACTCCAAGCAAGAATACGTGGTAAATGCTACTGGTATTCATACTCCAATCTAGATAAGTATAAAATACAGTGAAATTTTTGGCACAAGCTTAGACACAACTTTTATCAGTTTTTCATCTCCTAACTTGTTTTATGAATTTAAAAAAGCAGCAAACACAAACCAAACAAAATGTGATTTCCCAGTCTGCAAGTGTTAGGCCATGAACATGTTACAAATGTTTTCTCTAAACATGACTAAGTTTTTAAATACTGTATAGTCAACATTCTGGCTTTCCCAGTAACTAATCTGAAGAGGTGGGAAGTGAAGCAGATGCAAGTTCTGCACTTCCCATCAGGATGCTGTAAATATGGTTTGTTTGGGGTAGTCAGGATGTGTTCGGCTTGCTAGCAAGCACCTAATACTATTAATTTCCTCTTCGCTTTTCCATGTACCTAAGGAAAAGGGGAGTGTGCCTTCTCTTCATGTGTTTTCTTTAATTTTCTGGCAGTGGGAGGAGATGGTATGTAGCAGGTTCTCTTTGTTCATAAACACAAAATCCCCAAGCAGGGTTGATATTTATCTTCTTTGTTCCGGAGTGAAACTGACTGAAGGCTTGTCTGTTCAGTGCGTGTGTGGGGTTTCATTTTTCTGGAGTACAGCAGCAGTGTGTTGGTGCTCTAGCTTAATGCTAGGTGGGAGGCACAGGATGTTAGAGGATAAGTGGGCAACTCTGTGTTTGTTTTGGTCGATTTTTGTCCCCTGTGCTTTCTACCCCATTTGCAGACCTCACTGACAGCGGCTGAAATAGCGTGAATGCCTTTAGATTTAATAATGAATGTTATTTAATTTGGTGGTAGACCAGTGGTATGTGGAATTATTGTTACTTATGTATTTGATGAAAAATCTTAGCTGACAAATTTATTTTCGATCTTAGTGTGCATTCATGTGGCAGAAGCAGATCCAGTGTATTCCAGCAACACTAGCATGTTCTTACGGTGTTTTATGAACAGTGGTTATCAGTTTGAAATGGATATCAGTTGAAATTGAAAGGTATCAACCATACAAAATGAAATAGGCTGTCTGGTTAAAACAAATATTTCCCAAAGGAGATGTGTTCTTACAGCCCTTGGTGCCTGTTGAGGCAAAACAATGGTGAGAAGAAGAGCTGAAGATAGAGAAATGGATACAGAAACATTAAATCAGCATGGATTGCATGAAACTAGATCAACCTGAACGTAGTGTGAAGTTCTAGTTTCTTCACGTAAGTGTCAAAGGTGACAAGTACAGAGTTTTGCAGTGTTAGTTTATTCCAGTAACTCGTGAAAAGGAGGGGCTTTTTTCCTGAATAATGGCTAAAGGCCCTTTTCTATACAAGTGAATGAATCTGTTGCACTGAAAGCTGAGGGGAGGTAATATTGGCGTATTCAGTTAGGTAGTGTATAAATAAAAAATGCAGTATGATGTAACTTGATTGTAGTGTTAGGTTTCTTTTCTCTTTAGCAGTTAATGTGGATGGCAGGTCAACCTTAATTTCTTTATTAATTCCTGTTCTTCACGGATGGGAAACACCTTATTTTTCTGAAGTTGATAGTCGGCATGTTGATTTAGCCACTTACAAAATAGACCTGAATATAAAACTGGTTTTAGGTCTGGCTGAATGTGTGATTGAGAAGTGCTGTCTTAAACAGATGGTTAAAAGCAGCAGAGCAGAATCATACCTAACCATATATAGGAAATGAAGCAGTAAGTAAACTGAGTGTGTTAGATACATATATAAGTGAACACCACAGATGAAGAAAACCAGAAGTGGAACAGTATTTGATGCCAGAAAAAGTTTGAGGATGATTTTCCAGTCATTTAGTCAGTATTTCAAGTTAACATCAGATATTGTCATTTTGTTTAAACAGTGAATAGAGTCTCTTGACCTGCACTTCATCTGGTTTTTGCTTTGTGTCGTGTATTGACTCACAGAACTTCACTGTGGGACTTAGGCGCTTCATCTACTGGTCTGCCCTATTGAGAAACATAATATTGTGCCATATTTCTTCACCTTTTATTGTCTTAATGTTTTGTGGCTGCAGAGCCGGGGAGAGTGCAAATTTTTCTAGGGGTCATGGGTCTCTTCGGTGTAGGACCCCATCTGTTGGTTCAGCTGTAAATTCTTAGGACTTTTGTGGTAATTTTCCAGTTTCTCATACATCTTTCCTTCTTCTTTAGCAAAACAAACAAAAACAAAACCCACCTTGGTATTTGTCTTACTTTTAGGCACAGTAGGAGATAGGAGAAGGCATCTCCTGTAACATTATCTTTGTGCTTCATAGAAGTGTTGCAGTGAAATGATTGTGTGTCCTTCCAGAGTATGGTCAGTACCAATGAGATGTTAACCAGTGCTTGACAAGTTTTATATACTCATACTGTTTTATATACTTTTAAATACTGTTTTATATACTTTTTAAAGGCTGCAGGCAGTTGTCAGTATTTTTTTATTTTTATGTAAAATATCTGCTCTGTTGTGCTGGAGCAGAAAAATACTTCTGTTCTCACATGAGTCTGTTTTGTGTGGAAGGTGGTGATGAGTAGTCAGCATGGATTTATACAGAGAAAGTCATGCTTTACCAATGTAACAGCCTTCTACAGTGAGGTCACTGGCTCAGGGAGAAAGAGGGGGAGGTTACCTCCACTTTAGTAAAGCTTTTGACACCATGTCCAATAGACTGCTCATAGACAAGCTGACAGTGTACAGGTTAGACAAATGGACAATGAGGTGGATTGAAGTTGATCCCAGAGTGTGGCGATCAGCAGCGCAAAGTCTAGGTGGATGCCCAGGGTGTACGGAGAGGCCAGCATTATTTAACAGTTCGATGAATGACCTGAATGCTGGGAGAGAGTGCAGCCTTAGCAAGTGCACAGACAGTGCAAAACTGAGAGGAGTGGCTGAAACACAATGTGTGATTTGCTTGAAATACCTACCTTTTCCTTCTAAGGTATGATTTTATTGCAAGCATTAATGTGTACAAATTAAAGTATAAAAATCAGTGTTGCTGTATTAACTTGAAAGCTCCAGTCATATTTCAGGAATGGATTATCAAGGTCTTCAGGATACACAGTTCTAGTACTGGTGCAGAACATTTCTGGTAAGCTAGCAGACTGATTATTGTGGTGATCCAGCCCCGAAACAATAATTTTAATCTTAAAATTTCAGTCTTTTCACCTGCTTCTCAAGCCAGCCTCATCCCAAATCAGTTCTTGTTAGGATTTCCTTTTTTGTTACATAGTAATAATTGTTCATCCTCAAGCCCTAATTGTTTGGGGGCAGGGGGTGTTTGTAAATATACACTTTTGTTGGGGTTGGAACGTGCTAGTTAGAGAACCATAAAACAACCCAGGTTTGGAGGGACCTTGAAAGATGGTCTGGCTCAACCTTTGGTGGGAAAGGGAACATAACTGGTGTTATCTAGCGCCCTGTCTAGCTGCATCTTGAAAACCTCCAGTGAGGTTTTCCTTCCTCCCTGAGGAGGTTGTTGCAGTGAATGACTGTTCTCACTGTAAAACAAAGTACTGTGATGAGGTCCCTCTGAGCCTTCTCTTTGCCAGGGACAAGAGGGCTAACCACTTGTCCTTTCCTCATAAGGCAGGGTCTCCAGCCCTTTTATTATCTCATGACTCTCCTTTGCACCCTCTCCAGTCTGTCTGCGTCTTTCTTGTATCATGGGGACAAGAACTGGATGCAGCACTTCATGTGCAGTGTGGCAGCTGGGTAGAGTAGGATGATCACTTCTCTATCTCTGCTGGCAGTGCCTCTCTGGATGCAGCCCAGGATCCAGTTTGCCTTCCTTGCTGCAGCAGTGCACTGCTGACCCATGTTCATTTCATTGTCCACTAGGACGCCCAGGTCTCTGTCAGCCAGGCTGCTCTGAGCCCCACAGATCCCAGTCTGGACTGAGCTCTTTGGCTGTGTCATCCCAGGAGCCTGACCTTGCAATTGGCTGTGTTAAAATCCATAGTGTTCTCACCAGCCTGCCCTTCCAGCTGCCCAGGTCTCTGCAAGATGGCTTTGCCTTCTGAAGTGTCCACCTCACCAGCCAGTTTGGTGTCATCAGCAAACTTGCTGATGATGCAGGGGGTTAGAACTGGGTGAGCTTTAAGTCTCTTCCAGCCCAGACCAGTCTGCGATTCCATGATTTTGTGCTGTCTAAGCCCTGGTGGAGTTTTTTTTTTTGGTTTGGTTTGGTTTGGGTTTTTTTGTTCTTTCCACTCTTTGTCAGTAAGTGTCAGAGAAATGTCCTTATTCTAAAAAGCAGAATTTTATGAAGCCTCTCTAATAATCTTCTTGTTCTGTATTCAAGTTAAGAACAGTTTGTGGTTTTTTTCAGGTTTTTTTGTGTGGTTTTTTTTGGTTTTTTTTTTGGTTGTTGTTGGTTTTTTTGTTTTGTTTTTTGGGGGTTTTTTTGTTCCTTTTCTTAGTTGTACACACAATTCTTTTATGTCACGCTGTTGGATTCCGTGTATGGATTGTACTGTCTAGGTTATATTCCCCTAATGTTGTTCATTGTGCATGTGGGAAGTGTTGGACATGTATTAATTCAGGCACTGTACCTGTCTTTGGTATCTAGTGTATAACTGTCAGGGATTCCTCAATTATAGAAGTAGTTACCTATACATGATCGTGGTGTGCCTCTCTAAAGAGACATTCCAGGTTGTGAGAGAAGGTGAGAGTGGAGCCCAGCACAAAGACCTGTGCTTGGTTAGAGGTGGGGAGTTGAAAGGAGGAGGAGGAGGAAGGTGAAGAAGCCTCTGGTACATTTCATGAGGCAAATGGCAGACAAGATGATAGTCTCAGAAGTTCATTGATCGTTGCCACAGAGTATCTGCTGGTTTGTGTAGCAGTATTATTTCTGTAGTAGTTACTCTTAGTTCAAACAGAAAAAGGCGTGGTTTTGACATAGGGGCACAAGTAGGAAGCCTGTGAAATTGGGAAGTTTCTTGCTAAAAGCTTTAATGTGTTCCAGAATTTACTTCCTAAGCTGATCCTTCAGTAAGAAAATGCAAGCTGTTTCAAGAGCTGTTTTTCCAGCCAGGTTAGCTATATTTCAGCTGCTTATTTGTGACTTTGCAAAAGTGAGATAGGCAATCATTCTTCTTGTCAATAAATATGTACCAGGTAGGATTGGAAGAAATCTTTTGGCTGTGTTGAATATTATGCTGTTGTCTCATCTCTGTTTATTAAAGCCTGTATCATTGTTACAGCAGTTGAAACTTAGAACCTTTCTTCATTAATGAAGTTATTTAAGTGTATTGCTTTTTGGCTGTATGTTTATCTTGTTCTTTCATCTTTGCATAGTCTTTTTGCTAAGATGTACCAAGGCTGTTGGTTGATCTCTTTTGTTCTAGCCCAGAGTTGATGTAAAAGCTGCTGAAAATGTTTTAGTGGCTTCTTTTGGAGGTGTTTGCGAATTGCACACTTATCAGATTGGATACCAAGGCGTGCCTGTTGTCTGGTTCCTAGCCTTGAAGTGTGGCATGATTCAGTTTTTCACTTGCTGTTTCTAAGGGGTTTTGGAACAGCTGAACAAGAAAAGCACAGTTATTCTTCATTAGACTTGTGTGGGTACATGCAACACTGATGAGGCCACATCCCAAATCTTGTATTCAGTTCTGGGCCCCTCACTACAAGAGAGACACTGGGTTGCTGGAGTGGGTCTAGAGAAGGGCAATGTTGGTGATGAAGGGCCTGGAGCACAAGTGTGATGAGGAACTGCTGAGGGAACTGGGGATTTATTCTGAAGAAGAGAAAGCTCAGGGGGACCTTAGTGCTGTCTACAGCTACCTGAAAGGAGGATGGAGCCAGGATGTGGCTGGTCATTTCTCCCAAGGAACAAGTGATAGGACAAAAGGAAACAGCCTCAAGGTGTGCCAGGGGAGGTTTAGGATACATTCCTGGATATTAGGAAAAATTTCTTTCCCAAAACTGTAGTCAGGCATTGGAACAGGCTGCCCAGGGCAGTGGTGGAATCACCGTCCCTGGAAGTGTTCACAAACTGTGTAGATAAGGTCCTCAGTGACATGGTTTGGTGGTGGCCTTGGCAGTGCTGGGGTAAAGGTTGGACTTGATGATCTTAAAGGTCTTTTCCAACCAAGCTGATGTTATGATTCTGTGCTAACATGCCTTGTGCTGCCTCTTAGAAAAATGTATAGGGATGCAAAAGGGATAAAAACCCCACCCTTCCTTTCCTAGAACAGTATCTAACACTTGATTTCATGCTAACTGGACAAAGAACACTTACTTGGCTTCAAGTTGGTTTCAGCTCCTGTTTTATTATCTTAAAGCTGCATCCAGTATAGTAACGTACACATATTTGTAGAACTTTTTCTGGCAAGAAGTTTTTTGTGATGTGGGAACTGCAAAGTCTTAGCCAAAATTTGGTTACTATTGACTAGTAACTAACAGGGCAGAAGAAGGATGTGAATTTAGTGAAGTCTGAGTGAAGCTTACCTTAATTTAATCTCTGCAAATAATGTGCGTAAAGGAGGTAATGCAACCTTACAAACCTGGCAGAGATGAGGGAAAAAGTGTTAAAAGGCAGTTTGGATAAAAATGGTAAAACTAAGAATGCATTTTAGGCTGAGAGAAACTGCAAGACTGAAATGAAACTTGAATGGTGAAGAGCATCAAGTCTTCAGATAGAAGACTTGAAGAGGGGTTTGTTGTTGTCAACAGAATAAGAAGAAATGAATAAGAATATGGGATATTTTGCTGTGGGGTTTTGGGGTTTTTTTTGGGGGGGGTTTGGTTTTTTGGGTTTGTTGTGTTTTTTTGGTGGGGTTTTTTGTGTGGGTTTTTTTGTATGTGTGTGTTTTTGTTGGTTTTTTTTGTGGGTTTTTTTGTTTTGGGGTTTGTTTTCTTTTTTTTTTAACCTTTGTCTTCAAGAAACCCTATTTGAGATTTCTGTGTGCCATTTGAAATTGAGATCTTTCCCAGTTCAAGGTAGTCGTTCTTGTTGTCTTTTATAGAATCATGGAATGGTTTGGGTTAGAAAGGGCATTAAGATCATCCAGTTCCAGCCCCCCTGCCATGGGCAGGTATGCCTCACCCTAGACCATGTTGCCCAAGGCTCTGTCCAGCCTGGCCTTGAACACCGCCAGGCGTGAAGCATTCACAGTTTCCTTGGGCAGTCCATTCCTGTGCCTCACCACCCTCTCAGTAAAATGGGAACAGAGCTCATGTGTTCTCAGGAAGTGGTGGCAAGAATTGGTACCATGTGCAGGGTACTAAAGCAGTGACTGAATTGGTAGGAGAGGAGTGCCGACCACAACTCCTGGAAGTTTTGCATTCCTCACGACTCCTGGAAGTTTTGCATTCCTCCCGTGGGTTTTGTTGAAGCAGCAAGGTGTGGCTCAGCAGAGCTTTGAGTGAAGTGGATATGGCATTTGATGACTGTTTTTCCTGTGCACTGTAACCTTTTCTAGACGGAAATAGAGGTCTGCGCTGCAGCTGTTATCAACACCTATCAGCACTATGTTGCTGAAAAACACTTTTGCACCCTTTCAGGACTCTGTCCTGCATTTCCTCCTCCCTTACCTACTGCATTCCTAAGCAAAAATTTCTGCGTACTGCGACAGCAGAATATTTTAATGGAACAACAAAGCTTCATAATATTTGCTTTTTCCATGTGTAAAAAAGAAATATGTAAAAGGATTCGTTGAACAGTGTGGCATGCTTCCACACATAATAGCAACTGCCTCCTTTCAGATGATATATTCTCCATCTGCTACCACTTTGTGAAGAGCCTGTGCCTTGCATGTACCTTGTTGGGGCATCCATGTTGGGGGTCAGAAGTCCTGTTGCCTTACCATGACCTTGCTAAAGGATTGCAGTGTAGTTGCATTCCTGCCCACAGTAGAAAGTGCCTGGTGTGACTGGGTCTCTGATAGCTGGCATCTTCCATACATTGGTGGAAAATTAAGGAGCTCTTGTTTGCAAGCTGGAGGTAACAGCTCTAACTGCAGTGCAGCTCATTTCATGAGGTTAATGGCTTGTGGCTGTAGCATGAGGACCATTCCAGTGCAGCTCTGTGTTGCTTGTATGGATATGTAAGCTGTCTCTGACACTGTTCTGCCTGTTTCTGTATGTTTGCTATAATTAACATTGTGATACACGGGGTTGAAGTTTTTAACATGCTGCTTTTGATTTAAATTGGCACATGGGAGTGCATTCTTGCACAGCTTCTGACTGGTTTGTGAAGCATGGCAGCCTGTTATTGGTATTTTCTTAGAAGCAAAATACAGAACAATTCTGTAAGTTTGTTACAGCAATTAAATGGGTGGTTACAGCAGTTAAATGAGTGCTCGCAGAAACAAGCACCTAAATTGTGATATATAGTTGGTCATACATTTTATGATTGAATCACTCCATAATACTATGTTGTAAGGCTACCTGGTTTTCTCTTTCAATGTGTCTCATAGTAGCTATTGTATTGTCAGGGCACTAGCTGTGGTTCAGAATGTCATTTAATTATGTATGCGCAAAACACTGTGAGGATAGTGGATTGTCAGCATTTAAAAATTTGCAAAGTTGACATGAAAAATACAAAAATGTTCCTAGGTAGGACTAAGCAAGCAAGCAGATGGGACTGAGTAGAAATGATAGGGATTGTCTTTGGCAGTGATGGAGAGCATACACCTAGGCGCTAGTGCACACATTATGGTTTTGAGTGCACACATTTGGTCACAGCCACAGGGGCAACTTCATATTCACAAACAGCTAGGCAGTTTTTTACTGATACCTTCCTATCCAAACCTTAATTCCTTTCATGAGACCTGTAGTGTGCTGTAGGTAGTACTTAGGACTCCCTTTGATGTCTGCTCAGAAATTATATTCCGTGTAAATCAAGAGATCTGGATCAGCATTGCTTCTGACTGTGAACGCGTTAAACTTGAAGCTGTTGCGGTTACAAAATGCCAAAATTGTTGATCCTGACCTATAAAACTTGAAGAGGGAAGGGTAGTTTCTTGTGGTGTATTTTCACAGAAGCACTGAACTCGATCTTCATTGAGATACCTGATTGGGGAATAAAGCCAGAGGGTCTGGATTTATTTTATTTCAGAATTTATGATAGCCTGGTCCTATCCTTCTTAGTGTTCTTCTCTCTATTCTGTGATGAAATTACAGGTAGGGCAGGTCCTGTAGTTTAGCTGTTTCCATTGTGCTTCCTTTAATGCTGATAATACAACTTAAGTGATATTAATTTTTTTCACCAGTATGAATTTGTGCTCAGTATGTTAGCCAGTATTCACAGGAAGATTGATCTATGGATGTATTTCAAAACAGTAAAATCTCACAACCTTTGAAGAGAAGTGTAAAAAAAAAAAAATAAAAAAATATAAAAAGCCAGTCCTTAATTGAGCACTCGATTTCCTTAAATCAAATTGAGTACTGTAAAAGAGTCTTTACTGTTTGCTATCAGATTAGTTAATGATATAATGTTGCACAATGCTTCTTCATATAATGTGGAAAACAGGTGAGGTGATAGCTGGATGAAATATCAGACTTGCTCTTCTAAAAATGAAGTTTTTCGACACCCTTAGGCTGTGTATTGCTTGAATAATGTGGTTCTACCTAGTAATGTAATACTGCTCTCTGGGAGAGTGCAGGGTTTTTTCATCAGCAAGTGTTTTGCATACTGAAATGGTGTCTTAAAAGTTTGTACTTAAGGATGTATCCAGTTTATTAAAGATATATTCTATCTTAGAGGCTTCCAGAGGATATCACTTGCTCTGTTTTCTGCTATCATTGCTCAGTATTGATGGCTTCACTGCCATGTATATCTTTACATCAGTTGATTGTTAAATTCAGTACTAATACTCATTGCTGTAGTGGTACAGTGTAATTTGAGCATTACATTAATGCGTGCAACCTGTAAAATATCGTTCATTTCCTGTCAGCTTTTAATATTTCAAATGTGCTCAATGACACTGAATTTAACTTTACTCAGCAGTTAACTACTTACTTTTTATTCCAGAAAACAAACATTTTCTGAAGTGGAGGAGCAAATAATTTTTAACCTTGCTTTGGCTTTACCAGGCAGTGTCTTCTATTAGATTTGATATAAAACTGTTGAGTGGGAGAGCGTTCCATCTGTCTGTCTGTCTGGATCTATCTATCCATCTGCCTATCTCCTGTTCACTGTTAGAGCAAGTGATCTCCAATATGTGGATATTCCAATATATATTGTTGTCGCTAGCAAGGAGGGTGTCATTTTTTTTTTTTTCTTCAAAGCTTCCGGTCTTAAAATTGGAGCACCCAAGTTTGTGCTATATTTGTAAGAAATCTCATGCAGAAAATATGAATGTTGTGTTGCAAGCAATCTGTGCCTGTTTTCGTAGTATATTTTTTATTAGTAATTTGCATTCTTAATAGCAGTCCCACCTTCCCATTTTGAAAGCATGCCTTTGTCAGTGTAATGCAATGCATTTCTTGATAGAGTTAGGATTATTTCTTTCAAATGTGTGATAAATAGGAACAGATAAGTGCTTAGTGAAACTATTGTTAGTTTAAAAAAGGCTTCATGGAATGTTGGCTTCAGCGAATTTCATGATCAGGAAAGTTCCTGGAATGTTATGTGGCAGGATCTCACCAGTGTAACTGGGCCTGCAGCAGCCTTGAGTTGTATGTTGTATGGACACAGCAGCACTTTTTCTGGTTTAGCTTGTTTTGATCAGGATGAGGAAGAGAATCAAAGGAGAGCCATACTGGCAAGCACAGAGCTTTGCCATGGTATACAATATCTCTGTTGGTGCTGCTTTTGCTGGTATGAATGGTACTTTTCTGTTTGGTCTACCTGGTTTTCATTCTGACAGAAGCTCTCAAAGCTTTTGCTTCCATTTTGTAAATAAATGCTTCTGGTTAGATTTTATCAACAGCCCAGCTGTTCATTTTTTTGGAACTGTAATCTTGTGCAGTTTTTGGTATTATCATGTATATTAGCTCAAAAAGCTGTTTACATCTGTCTTCCAAAATGCATTTTTTGTAACTCTTGCAGACATATGTGAACTATCAGAACTAAAAAGCAAATGGTGTGAAGTGGTAATGGATTTAAATTGCCTAAAACAGTGGCTGTATGGAAACCGATGTTTTCTATAGTGTAGAAATTAAAGATGGAATTAAGCATAGCTAGTTGATGGATGCAGAGCCAGTAAGTTGCTGCAGTATGTAGTTCTGGAACATGCTGTGGCTATGTGAGGGTGATGAGAGCAATGCTTGCTTTATATTTGAATGATGCTCATATTGCTGCTGTTTTGGTCTTTTTTCTTTTTTTAATAAACCTGATACTTCATCATGTGAAGTAGAATGAGTGTCCTGATAAAAGCTATGTATATAAGCTGAGGTAAGGCAAATGAATGCTTAAATGGTAACAGCCTAACCTTTACTTCAGAGTGAAGTGTTTCTTTGTCATGTTTTGCAGACTGTGATTTGCCACACATCTGCACTTGCTTTTAATTGGTGTTGTAACTAGGAAAGACTGTTCTGGGCCTGGATGGTGGTCTGGTGACTGCTGTCACTCCAGTTCAGTGCAGGTTTTGCTACTGCAGCATCTGTGCCAGCCTGGAGACAGGTTGTTACAATTCATTTCTCAGTTTATGCTTTTGTAAAATTGAGCCTGTGTAGGCTTAAAATTAAGTCTTCCAAGTCAGATCACTCACTTCTGGTTCTCTTTATTTAAAATAAGCAAATTAGGGAGGAGAGAAAAACTCATGGTATATGGATTGAGAATCCACCCTTGGGGTGGTTCACAGGGAGAAACAATGTTGGAGAAACTATGCTGCCTTAAAAATACTGTTTATTTGAAATAAGTAAACTAGGAGGCTGAGCATGTAAAGATGTGATAACTGAATTAAAGCCTTAGAGTTACATCAGTTCTAACTGAAACCTTTTGGTAGTTTTATAGGTCTGTTCTGTCAGAATATACAAAAACCTGGAGTTCTAAGGTCATCTGTTGTTACTCTGTTTTTCAGGTGGTATCATGGAAAACTTGACAGAACAATTGCAGAAGAACGTCTTCGGCAAGCTGGGAAACCTGGAAGTTACCTTATTCGAGAGAGTGATCGGAGACCAGGTTCATTTGTGCTTTCATTCCTTAGTAAAACAAATGTCAACCATTTTAGGTGAGAATTAAATGTTTTCTTTTAAAATACTGTAATCTACTTTTGAGTTTAGAGCACAATAGAGTACAAACAGAAAATAATCATTGTATTATAATTGAATTTGTTTATTCTTGCGTGGTACAGCTTTTTACTATTGTTTAATTGTTTCAAGATATGCTGTTTAAAAATTATTTTATAGGCTAAGGAATAAAAGTGTGGGAAAAACCCAACATCTGGCTGTTGAAGTGTATTCAGGGAGGTTTTGAATACACTTATAACAACTTGTAGGTTTCATTAGTTAGTCCAGGTGATTGTTTTGAGTCTGTTCCGTAGTAGCCATTGTACCTCACAAGACTTACTTAAGTGCTGGCACATGTGGTTGCTTCCTTACTTTTGAGGGAAAACCCTGCCAGAAACCAAAGCCCTCAAAGCCTAGGAAGAAATAAGGAGAATTATGTATTTATTCGTCTGAAGGTTTGCTGGAAACAGCCGCAGTGTGTGCTAGAATTAGTTGTTCTAAGTACAAATTAACTCTTTATCCAGTGTTCTAGTTAGGATTATTTTATCATTTCCAAACTGTGTACATTAGTAAGTTCATTTATTCTTAGTGTAAATGAGGTGTTTTCCAAGGAGAGCTTGAAAGTTAATCAGCAAATGGATTATGTTCATTTTGACAAAACAAAAAGCAAATCAGAAAGCAAATGTTTTTTGAGAGCGAATGTTGCCTGTATAGCAACAAACAAATTCAAAGCAATTTCTTCAACTTCTGAATGTTGGAATTATACAGAATGCCAACATATGAGCCACGATGTTCATGGTTTGCAAACGTAGGGAAGTTTTGATTGCATCTGCTGCGTGAAGAAATGTGATTAGAGGTCCTGATGTACCATTGACATGAAAGGCATAATCCTCTTAAGTGCAAACAATAAAGCACACAAATAATATCTTGTTTGTATCTTGTGACCTGAGATACAGTTTCAGTTTCTCAGCCTTACTGATAATCCTTGGGTAACTGGTTACTATGTAGCAGTAGCAGAAAAGTAAATTGCTAATACTTGCTTCCTAGTGCTGTTTTGGAGTCCTGGATTAATTTTGATAACTTCCATTGCTAAAAAATGTCCCTCATATTTTGTTTCCAAAAATTCTTATTTTTCACATGAAACTTTTATTAGATTTCTGTGCAACTGAAATCTGAAATCCCAACATTTTAGATGAAAGCGCCTTAAACTATTTTAACAGTTTTGGTGCCTCTTGAAAGTTGCATATAGACATATATGCTCATGCAGCATATGATTGATTTACAGCATATGAACCTTCAAAACTAAATCTTTTATTCACTGAAGTGTTAACTTTTCAGTGAGTCAGTGATTGAAAGGATTTTGAAGGAAAATAAGTATCTTTTAATCTTTTCCTTTCAGAATTTTCTGTGATTATAGAAGTCTTTCTGTGTTTGCTAGCTCAGTGTTCTGAAGCAGGGTTTCACCTAAGATTGATGAGAAAATAATTTGAAACACTACATTTAATTTAGAACCTAATGTATTGAATAATTTAGCAGGAAATCTCACAGAAAATGTCAAAAGACCTAGCCTATGCCCTTAAAGTTACGTTGTTTTCTAACTTCTCTTGCAGTGCTATAGGCCTAAAAGCTTTAGATTTCATCTCTGAAGATTCATCTTTGTAAACATCGTACATCGGTGTTTGGAAAAAATAATTAAGTTCAAAGAATTGAGAAGGAAGTTTTAAATAGTGTAGTCATTTGGGATGAAGAATAAGTTTCTTAGTAGTTTAATGTTTGGAATGTCCTCTCCCCCGTTTGTTTCCGAGTTGTTCACAAGCATTGTGAAAAGGTCAAATACTAAGAAGATTCAAATATGGAGGTTTTTTTGGTAATGTATTTTGAAATATCTGTAAAATAATTAGCGTTTCTTCAAGAAACTGGAGAGACAATTAACATCAACTTTTAGATTTTGGTAGTGGTTTTTTTGTTTTGTTTTAGTTTGGGTTTTTTTGTTTTGTTTTGTTTTTTTGTTTGTTTGGGTTTGTTTGGTGGGGTATTTTTTTCATTTTGTTTTGTTTTTTTTGCTATTTCCCAACCCCAAAATTGGCTTAGCTTGGTAGTAATTTGTTTCTTAATTTCTTATATATTTGTAAGGGTGGACTCCTGTCTGATCTCTCTGTTCTGGAAAAATTTAGGTCTGCTTGATGCCATCAGTTTACGCACTGTGATTATTTCTTTGGACTGTCTGGTCAAAGATGTTAAAATTGTTTCAGATTAAGTACTTCTTCACTTTTACAAATGACTCTTCAGTGTAACAGAAATGTTTTAAATAGTGTTAGCTCTTTTACCTAAATAAATAATTCCTAACTGTTTTCAGAATTTATATTGACTAGCAATGTGAACAGACTTGGTACTTCGTGGTTTTGGTATGTCAATGCGTTAACATGTCTCTTTATTTTTAAGAAAAACACAACCCTTTAAGAATAAAATGCATGGTTTTATAGGAATTCAGTGTTGTGTTAAAATACTGAAATGGTTTTGTAAGTTGTTTTTTGGTTTTGTTTTTTTTTTCCACTAGCAATTGGGTCTAGGAGATATTTTGATTATTCCAGTGTAATTTCTTAACTTTTAATATGGGTGCTAAACTAACTGTAAAAAAGTGACTGATTTTGAAGGTGATTGTTTCCTGCATTGTATCATCGTAATTGTGCCATTACTTGCTGTTGGAATATTTTAATACTTTGCTGAATGTATACAGGCTTGTTAAGAAAGGTATATGCCCTGCAATGTAGTGAAATATTATGTTATGTGAAGCTGTTTTTTTTCATTAACAGGATTATTGCCATGTGTGGAGACTATTACATTGGTGGACGTCGTTTTGCTTCACTTTCGGACCTAATTGGTTATTACAGTCATGTGTCCTGTTTGCTGAAAGGGGAAAAGCTCTTATTTCCAGTAGCACCTCCAGAGGCAAGTACCAAAACTTCTGTTAAAATTTCTAAGTGTCATTTACTTCATTCTTAGGAACTTTAATCACCATTCACATTTTTGTTTTGAAAAATAATGATAGAAAGTTTACTGTAGTTCTACATAGGCTCAGCATATGTTGAAGTATAAGGAATGTAAGAATGCATTCTTACAGATACAAAGTAATGATTAAAAACCCTCAAACTGCTGTTTAATGAAAATGTGTAATGAGAGAGCTAGGTATCAGGTGTTGTGTTTATTTTTCAAATGTAGTAATAGCTTTGGGAGAAGAAAACGTGCAGTTCTTGGTTAGTAAAGAGCACCATGTAACGTAACCTCTCTACTCTTTTGTGATATTTTGTCTAAGAGGATTTCAAAGTACACATCCTGAAAGTAACTTAAGTTTCTGAAAATGGGGCTTCTTCTATGTGCCCATCTGAAACAATAGAAGTAATTAAAATAAAGCCCGCCTGCCAAACAAAACCTAAACAAACATGTTTCTGAATGCTAAACTTATGGAAATGTCTATTCTTTAAGTAGAGGAAAATTTGAAAATATGCTTTCATGAGATTATCATACTAGTAGTTTATTTTGAAGATGGTAAGCACACATTATCTATCAGGCTAGAAATCAAAACAAAATGAGAACTCTTGTAGCTGGCTGTATGAATTATACTTTTCTAGCTCTCGGGGGTTTTGAGCATTGAATATCTAAAATGGGCAAGGGGGATATAAGTGACTGTTTCCAGTCTTTTGACTCAGAATAGTGTAACACTGGGGAGAAGGATTTTACACTAGAAAGAGGGAAGAGTACTACCTTTGCTGTCTTCTCTTAAATTGTAGCCTGTTGAGGACAGAAGGAGAGTTCGAGCAATTTTACCTTACACCAAAGTGCCAGAAACTGATGAAATAAGGTATGTTTTAATGATAGTAGCAGTTGTGAAATTCTTAAGAGTATTTATAAATACTAATGATTTAAGTATATGTTCATATACAAATACTGTCCAGTTGCATCTTAACACAGTTAGGTTAAAGTATGATAGTTTTTTCCTGTTGGAAATAGCAATAACATTTTCAGGGCATTTGTTTGTATTAATTGTCAGGAAATTACATTAGGTTTATTGAAGTAAAATTAGTAATGTTCTAGTTTTGAAGTACGCTTTATAAAGCCATACATTTTTTTTTTCCAAGAGGGTATTTGTGATGAAAGAATCATGTGCAGAAATGCCTTGTGTGACAGTGTGAAATAAATGAGCAAAGCCTCTGTTCAGACTGCCGCAGAACTAATAGCAGATGAATAGTTCAAGCCAAATAAGTTCTGACCACTAGACAGAGAGGTCAGAGAATGTGAGCATTGTCTGCTTGTAAATGGAAGAATAGTGTAATTAATACCTTCTTTGAAAAAAGAAGAAAGGAGCAATGTTAAAGAAGCTTTGCCTTGTTCAGTGTTCTAGTATTCATTTTCTTACCTGTGCTTAGAAATCTGGTGACTGTTCTTTCTAAGTTCTCTGTCTGTAAAATGGAGCAAGAATGATTCTCTCTTCCCTTGCCTTCACATCCTTTCCTCCTCTGGGGAAGACTGTGTTGAATAAAATGATAATTTTAGGTATGTAATCTCCCATAATTTTAAGACTTAAAAAATTACAGAATTGCAGGTTTATTTCTCAATATTCTTACACTTTCTGTTAATTGTTACACTGTAGTGATTTCTAATCTCTCTAATGAGGCAGACTCATTTTGATTTAACACACCGATTGAATTGGGAATGGACTTGGTTTTGGCCATACTAGCCTAAGATACAGAGAAAGGTATATGAGAGCTTTATATCCTTATTGGGATGAAAATTATTTCAAGGCTCACTGTCCAGTCCTGTTTAACCTCTTTAAAGGATGCTGTGAGGATATTTGTCTTTGAGATTGTTTTCCAGATTAGAAGGTGGTAAAACAAGGAAAGGACTCTCAATTGTATATTGCAAGTAAGGCTTCCTACTCTCTGTAAGAAGAAAAAGATACATTGAGACCATTAAGTGCCTACCAACTTGAGAGGAAAAAACATTTTATTACAGTGCTGTCATAACAGAAATTGGAGAAAATTATACCTTCTCTGTCTTGTTTAGTATGAAACTAAAATGCAAAGGTCTGTGCTTGAGTTTTGAGGTCCACATGGCTAAAACAGTTACAGTTCTTTCGTGGCATAGCTGAGACATGTTAATGCTTCTTATTTCTGCTTTTCTTGTAGCTAATCACATGGCTTCTCTGGAAGCTGTTCTATACTCCCTTTGTAGCACTATTCTTCACATGTGAGAACATAAGGAATATTGTGTTCTAAGATATTTCACAACCTTGTATGATACTAATTTCCATGAAAGGAGTATTATTTTCTTATAGTCTATTAAGGGTGTCTCTGGTTGTTTTGCTTGTGTTTATTAATTGATCCCTCCTGGTAAAAGAACAGTATTACTGTATTTTAATATTGTTGTGTTATTTTTGTTTTATGTATCCTCAGCACAATTTGAATTTGGTGGAACTGAAGTATGTGTTAAGTAGTAAACATAAATCAAAAGTATAAGCTTGTATATAGTAACAGCTTAGCTGTGAGGAAGAGTACACATCATATGCTGGGGGTATTACAATCAAGAATTCATTATGTTCATTAAACTTTTTACTGTGATTGTATCTCTGATTTAAAATCTTGCTGTAACTCTCTTCAGTTTCCTTAAAGGAGACATGTTTATTGTCCATAACGAACTGGAAGATGGCTGGATGTGGGTTACAAACCTGCGGACAGATGAGCAAGGTCTTATTGTGGAAGACCTGGTAGAAGAAGTGGTAAGTGATTTTTGTGTTCAAATTTCTTAGATGAATGATTTTTTTTTTGGCAAAATAATATTCAAATAAACCCAAACTAGTGACAGTTAACTGCCATTTTTTTAGTTATATACTTTTCTAAGCCTGGTAATTGGATCTGCGTGGTTTAAAATAGTATAACAAACCTGTAAACCTAATTAAGTATCAAAAAAGCTTATTCACATGTTGTCTACAGAGAAGTACAAATGAATGGTACAGTAAATTCACTAGGCGGCTTACTAAGCTTTACTGTCTTGGTGAAGGTTCTGTTACTCATTTAATTGTATTTCTTCATATTTGCCAGAATGTGATTTTGCATTATGGTAGGTGTTTCTCTTTTTTCCTTAAAGGTGAATTGTGGGTTAAAACTGTATTTGAGCTTGTGTAGGCTTAAGAAGCTAACCAGGTGACCTGCAGATAATTCAGTTGCTGTAGGGGAACAGGGGGTTTAATATACTTCAGAAGGAGAAAACAGCATTGCGTTAGAGTCAGATTTTTTTGATAATATATTCCTGCATAGTACCTGTGTTTTGCAGTGTTAAAGCGGTGTTACCTGCAGCTAATCATAGGTCTGTGTCAGGCTGTGAAAGGCTAAATTGATGTGGCAATTCTAGACTATTGAACTGTAGATCAATATGTCAGTAGTTAAGTTAATCTTCAGAAAGCTGAGATTTTAAAAAGTTACTGCCTCTAAAGAAGGACTTGAAACATGACAAAAGCAATCTTCTGAAATAACATATTTTGGCTGAATTTCCACTTAGTGAATGAAGAGGATATCTTTTTTTCATAGAACTGCAATAAGCCCTTTAGTTCAAAAATGTCTCAGGCTTCTGATGTTTTTTTTCTACATAAGGTCTTAACCTATAAAGTTCGTTGGGATTTTTTGTTTTGCTTTGGTTTTTTTTTTCTTAACTGAGCTGTACTGTTGTCATGCACTTAATGTGTTAATTTTCTCATTAGGGAAGAGAAGAAGATCCACATGAAGGCAAAATGTAAGGATTTTGGTTTTGTGATTAAAAGCAAGCATAACTGTTTGTAAACTTCAGCTATGAAATTTCCCAGCTTTTGGGGAGGCGAACCAAAGACGTTTGTTTTTTCATCTCAAGACTTTTGTGTACTAGCTGCTGAAGATGCATGGATAATTAACATTAAAGAGTACTGTAATAGGTATGCCTATTGCTAGTGTGTTTTGCAGTGTTGAGATTCTAGATGAGGCCCTGTATGATCGCTTTCAGCCAAGATATGCTCAATGGAGTATTTGTTGAATATAGTGTTTGCCTTAGAGGTAACCTTTACTGAGATCTGCACAACTCTAAATGCTGGAGAGAGAGCAGAGTTCTAAGGAAAAAATTATAGTGGATATTTACATCTGGTTTTTTAATATTGAATACAATTTTCAAAAATTAACTAAATGAAATAAATACTAATTTTTTTATATTGAAGACAGTTTAAGAATCAACAGTGTATTGGTATGTCAAGCTGTTTATAGATTATTTTCAGTAGTAATTGTGAGTGGCAAAAGAAGGTTCAAGAAACTTTAGGTGGCTTTATTATTTCATCTGTCCTCCTATTTGCTTGCCGTATTTTCACTTGCTGCTTTTTCTCTATTGCCCAATTTGCGGTATCCAAGAGGCTGATGGCTGAAAAAGGCATTTCTCACTATCTTAATAGGAGAAAAAAATCACTGGTGTGTTTGTTGTTTGTTTACTGTTTGCTAGTGATCTGCTAGTCAGTTTGGCAGTAGGGGTGCTTTCAAATTTAGGTGTTTTTATTTATTTGCAAACAAGTTTGGTGACAGATTCTAGAAGCCTTGCTATTGCCTGTTCAGTTATTTGTGCCACTCAGAAGAATCTCATGGAAACCATAATTCTTTCAAGCATTCCAGTAGCCAGAAGTTATCCTCTCATGGTAGTATAGAAAGTGAAGTTAGATCTAAAGCTGTTTTCTGATACACCAAAAGGCCATATTTTAGCTTTCCTTTAAAGGACAGAACAAGCTATTAAGTCAAGTTGTTATGTATAGTTGGTCTCAGGCTGAAACTGGGCAGAGGCTGCTGAACCTTTCCAGGACACTGCTCTGATACAGGTCTCTGGGAAGGTATAAGGTGTGAGATCAAAGAAATCTGTATTCAACAGTCTAACAAAGCTAGGTTCTGCTTCCACAGCTTCTGGCAAAATTCGGTTAGATTTTTTTCTATGTGGTCTTTAACCTTGTTTGAGCTTTGGATTTCATGGTTCAAGTAAATTGCTGTATGTGACTGACATCAAATAATACCTGTTAAATTATCTGCTGGTTACAGTTCGTTTTAATCTCTAAACACAGTCGGATTTGAATGGAAGCTCCAAGTGTTGACCATTTTGATTGAAATTAATTTATTTACATACCTGTTACTGTTAGTTTTTTTCATGCTGTTGGTAGAACAGAATCATAAGTAGCATAATCATTATCTCATCTATACGTGTTAGGTCTTTTTAAGTAAAGATTAATTCATAGGTGCCAGAGCTTTGGATGTCACCAGAGAAACAAAAAACAAAAAACAACTGGTAGTCTTGCTTTCTAATTTTTCTCTTCATCTTTGTTAAGATGGTACCATGGGAAGATCTCCAAACAAGAGGCTTACAATTTGCTGATGACAGGTACTTGTATTTCTGATTGAAATACTTGGTTGTAATGACTTACTTCACTTACTGATGTCTTCATCAAAATGCTGTGGAGAATATATGCTTGCATATACTTAAAGGAAATACATTGCAAACCTTTTTTAGCCCTTTCATAGAGGAACAGTTTCTTCAAATGAACAATTTCTTCAAATGAAAACATAAAGATTTCTAACCCACATAGTTGAATAACATACTTTAAATATTAGAACAGGAGTTATGTCTTTTTGAAAACTTGTTGTAAAACTTTTTGTATGCTTTTGTAAAGAGGTGGCAAAGGTGTGGCTAGGCCATCACAGATAACCCAGTTTGCATGAATTTCACTAGCTAAGTGCTAGTTCATTGAGTTTGAGATTACTGTTGGGACTTAACTTACAGACTTTGCATTTCTTCAAGTGTGCGATTTTTGCTAATTTATGTGGAAATAGATTTGATAAGGGCTCATCTGTAACTTCACTAAGAAAAGTAACACTATTATGATACCTTTTCAGTTGGTCAGGTGTGCAGTTTTCTTGTGAGGCCTTCAGATAATACACCTGGTGATTATTCACTTTATTTTCGGACCAGTGAAAATATTCAGCGTTTTAAAATATGTCCAACATCAAACAATCAGTTTATGATGGGAGGCAGATACTACAATAGGTAAGTTTTAGTAGTAAAATGAATTGTGTGTGTTTTATACTTGTGTAAAGAACTTGTCTAATCTGTGCCTGATAATTATTTTCTGCTATGATCTTAAGACTGTAGTTTCCTTATTAGTATACTAACCATTTTCTCTAACTTCCCTCATAGTTACTTGTAACTGAGCAAATTCTTGAAGCTTGCAGAAGCCTGATTGTAGTTTGTTTATTTTGAAGTATTTTTCTTTCTTCTGCAAACCATTTTCTTCATGCTGTAGATTGTGGATTGTATGGATCATGTGAATCCATTAATTGTGGATCTGTAAGAGAATGCTGTATTGTCTTGGAAACTACTGTTTATATTGATTATTTGAAACGGGAAAATGAAATTAACATCTTTATCTGAGACATTCAGTAAGGTTTTCAAATAACAAAAATGGGTATTTACAAGAAAAGGGAAAAAATACCATAATTGTTTAGAAAAGTCATTAAATTGCATTGTAATATGTGTGTTGTACTTGGGTCAGAAGTACAGATCACTTTGTTTAGAGTGAGCGAACTTGGGATACATTTGTTTTGCCATTGGTACAAAAATACAGAAATTTGTACAAAAAGAAAAAGAAATAGCAAGAGATACGTTTCCCCTTTTGTGGAAGAAGCTATCAGTACAGATCAGTCCTTGATCTTGCTTTTAGAGGAGTTGCAGATGCAAGACTTCTCTGTGGTGAAAACTTGTCTTCCTCTTTTAAAAGAGGCCCTTACCTTGCCTCACAAATCAGCACTTTTCCAGACTTGCTCACCTAGAACCAGGACATTCGTCATCCCAATAGAGAATTCCTCTCACTTCCAGCTTGGCTTCTGTGTGGGTAGAGATCCAGCAGCTGGTGTGTCTGAGGAAATGTCAAGGTCTCCTAACTAAGAAGTTCAGTGGACCTTTCCATATGACTTCAAATGGACGATGGTGTGAGGCTAAACAATTGGACCCTTATGAACCTTTGCATACCCCACACCCATGCTGCTTGAATACCTTCTACATTAATCAGTCTGGTCTCCAGACATCCTCATTGAAAACCAAGCTAGCTGCAGTGTCATTCTTACGTAAAGGTAAATGCTCTTTTGCCCATTCTCTAGATATGTGGCTTTTCAGGAAGCTGATAGGGTAGGAGACCCCAAATGAGTAATGTAAAATTAATTAATAAATCAGTGGAACTCTTATTAGTTTCAAATGGTTTTGCAGCATTGAATAGTATACCTTCACAGAGTTATTACATAAAGTAAGTTATTACTTTAGAGTACAGTGCTGGATTCACTTGAGGCATGTATATAAATTACATTTGTCTAAAGAAGATTCTTTCTATAGTATGGAAAACAAGATTGTAAATTAGCACTAAGTTATTACAAAGTCTGTTAGATTTTTATGTTTTGTTTGTATTTTGGTACCTAGTTTGCAGAGATATTCCTCAGTGTGAAGCAGAATCTGCATAGCTTTAAAAGGCTTCATTTTTGTTGTGTGTTCTGGAGAATTACTGCTATGTTCATAGGCTCAAATTCATTCCAACTTAGTATATGCTGCAGCTTGGTAAACTTCCTGGAAGCTCAAACAGCTAGTGAAGTATGCAAGATAGTGAATTGCAAGATAATAAGGCTTCAGAATGAAGATGCTAACTGCCCAAATTCTGTAATGTGAGATCTCCTGTAGATGGCAATAAATTAGAAGTAGAAAAAGAACAAATAACTTTGTGGACTTTTCAGTAGTTGTATTAGTTCATTTAAGAGGGACGCTGTAAGAAGGAAATCTTTAAATATGTGATGACTAATGTGGTTTTGTTGTGTGGGATAAACGGAAGTGGTGGCTGAAGAACAACAAACATGGCACTGAATCCAGAACAGAGACATACACAGCAGGAATTTATGCAAGCTAATGAAACTATAAGCATTTCTTGGTGCTTATAAGAGATCAGGTTTTGTTGCTTATCTGAAAATGTAGTGTTTGCCTTCAAAGTGAAAAATTCAGATTTAAGAAGTGCTGCTGCTTGTTTAAATGCATCTGTTTAACAGTTTCCATTAACTATAAACTTTTTTTTGTGTTAAGCTGCTTCCATAAATGCTCTCAAAGTATCTCCTTTGAAATCTGATACTATTATTAGACTAAATCATCCCTGGTAGTACAGTATTTTCAATATTCTTCTACAGTTTTTGTGATTGTAATTGAGGCAAAAGGTAAAATGAAAGCAGTCTGCTCTTTATTTTGCAGGGTATTGGTCTCAATAAATTGTAGACCAAGATTTTCCATACAAAAGTAGGAAGCTGAAGACTAGGAAGGAAGCACAAAAGTAAAGAAGTTTGTTTTATTTTTTGAGTATTTGGAATATCTAGAGGCGGTACTGCAGTCATGATAACCTATATAAGCAATGGTGTACCTGCTTGTATTCCAGAATTATTCTGGATGACTATGGGGAAAAAGGTCCTCGGTATATCTCAGGGTTTCGTATTCTGTGCTGACTAGGAAGACTTACTTTTTCCACTAACCTGTGCCTTTTGCATGTGCTCCCACCACTCTCCTTGTAAATCTCTGTGTAAATCTATGTTAAAATTTCTGTGTGATCATCAGTCTGCAGTCTGTCATACAGAGGTCTGCTTTTATTATTTTGTTCTCTTGTATCAGCTCTGCAGGGCAGCCCATCTGAAGGTCTGAATGTACAGCACCCATGTTGCATACATATTGAGGGAATTATCTTGACTCTGTAACAAAGAAGTATTTTCCCATGGAATTTAGTAAAGCATTTAGCTCTTGTGATCTTTCTGTATTTCTGTCACAGATAACAAATTAGTCCATTGATCATCTCCTACAGTTTTACAGAAAAATTGCCAAAGCTGTTTCTTGTTGCTTGTGCTGATTCTGGATGGGATGGAGTTAATTTTTTTTATATCAGCTGGCACATGCCATGATTCAGATTTGTGGCTAAAACTGTTGGTAACACACCAATGTTTTGGTTCTTGGTGAGCAGAGCTTGCACAGTGTTGAGGCTTCCTCTGTTTTCCAGAGAACTTTATTGACCCAAGAGATAGTGCTCAGCAATAAAAAATGGAGGGGATGTTTCATCTTCCAAGCTGGGTGTTGCTCAGACTGTTTGGGCATCAGTCTGCTTGTGAGGGGTGGTGAATGATTGATTCTCAATTACTGATGTCGTTCCCCACCCTTCGCTTGCTGAACTTTTATCTTGACACACAGGTTTTGTCACATTTGCTTTTCCTGTTTTCTTCCCTGTCCTGAGGGCAAGGAATGAGCAAGCACTGCAGGATGTTCAGCTGGTGGCAGGGGCCACCTCTCCACAGGCTTCTTGACATCCTCCTCCTCCTTTTCTTGAGTTTAAATTGTAGAGCTTGACATTCTGTGAAGGGGAATATCCTTTTGGCTGGTTTGGGCCAGCTGTCCTGCTGTGTCCACTCCCCAGCTCCTTGCCCACCCCATCCACTGTGTGGCTCAGCAGTAGTCAAAACACTGGTCTGCTATCCACAGGGTGTTTCAGTCACACATCTAAAATGCAGCGCTTCATTTGCCGCTATGAAGAAAATTAACTCCATCCCAGGCAGATCTTGTACAGTTGTATTTTAGTGCCTGTGTCATGAGATGTCAATCCAAAGATGAGCAATTGCTAGTGTATGGCTTTTACTGTGAGGATGATGGAGCACTGGAAAAAGTTATCTGAAAGGTATGGGAGACTCCATCCTCGGAGATGCTCAGGATATGACTGAGCAAGGGCTGCAGCAACCTGCCATTGTAGACCTTGCTTTGAACTGAGGGCTTGGACTCTGTTCAGCTATCCTGACAATAACTTCCATATGTGTTTCACAGTAGATTTCTTGTAAGATAGCATTTATTAATGTTTCAATCACAATTTTAAAACATATGGTAGGAAAAGCATACCAGGTCATTTCTGTGTCATTTTCTTCTCTCTGCCTCTTTTGCCAAATTCAACAGGTAGCATTCACAAAAAACTAAAATTAGGGCTGGTTGTTCATTTCTGGTGATTCTGTCAAAGGTGATGATTAACATTGGCCCAATAGTTTACACAGTGAACAAGCTTTCATGTTATCTTGGATTTAAGAGACAGCTCAATTTGAAAATCTAGTAGACGATTGGAATGTGTTGCTTAGTTCTGCTTCCTGGATTCTTTATTATTTGAAATGTGAGCTGTTGGGATAATTCTCAGTTCACTCTAAGTGTTAAAAAGCCCTGATACTGCTCATGATGGTGAGATACTTTTAAAATCATTCAAGTAGCCAAGACCCAGGGAACCTAAGAAGCCAAACCTAACAGTATGCTGAGCATTCGAAAGTTATTAAAGTAACTATAATGTGCTATTGTGATCCATCTTTATTTCTGTATATTAAACCAAGTTTAACATATTTATTTTTTTTTTAATACATGCTTATTTATCCTTCCCTTTGTTGCATTTTTGTGCATTTTTGTTGTTGTCAGATGTTGAAGAAGGCCGTGATTCATTCCTGTCCCCTAGATAAGATTTTGGTCAGTCTTATTTCATGCCTGACGTTTTACATGTTGGATATCTCTGAATCACTTACCGATCACATTCTGTAGTGTACCTTGTCTGCCTTCAGGTACACTACAGAATGTGAGTCTGCATGTGAGATACCTGGAATCTTTGCGTTTGCAGCATTGAGATGGTTCAGGCATTTGATCTGTCATAGTGTAAGGCAGTATATAAGTGGCTCTGAATCAAGTTCACTTGTGAGAGAGGAGGGCTGCAGAGCCAAGCCCTTAGTCACTCCATCGAGGCATAAAGTCCTTGAATATGTGATATTCTTACCTACAAAAGAGTTTTCAATACATTCCTCAGCCTATTTTACAAAATTGGAAGAAATTGGGCACCTGCTCCTTATATTAAGGAAGTCCTGATGGCATTTTCAACCAAGGAGGGAGAGGAGGCATTGACAGTCAAGATATGCTTGATTTGATGAGTGAGAAAAGCTAAGAAAATGCTGTTTTATTTATTGCAAGATGCTGGCAGTAGCTATGCAACATGCAAAACATAATGACTGAGTTAATATTTTCTGTAGTGTGGTAAAATTTAAATTTTTATGCAGAGCATGCCATGTGCAAATTACATCTCAGTAAAAACTGAAATTAATTACTTGATTTAGTAATACTGAAAAAGAAATATATGTCATTCTTCCTACTTAAAACCAAAACTGTTTTTAGGAAAATGCATTATTTTGTCAAGCATGTGTTAGTTTATAGCTCCATAATGAGAGAGAAAAGTAAGCATAGATGTCATGCTAAAGCTTTATTTAAAATTTGAGATTTTTTTTTACAGTATCAGATATTGTTCCTGTGCTAGACACAACTACATCCAGTTGTAACATGCATAACATTGATGTATGCCTTATTGTCTTTGCACACACAGCTAAGTATGCATGAAGTGAGAAGACACACTCAGCATGTTTTTGTTTTCTGCTTTTTTTTTTGTTGCTGTTTTGCTTACAAATGATTAATTTCTCTAGATATTCATGCTGTTGTGTTCTTTATTGCAGTATAAATTCCAGTAACTGCAAAAATAAGTTAAAGCAACTCAGATGCCTTGAATTTCAGCTTGTACCTGTCACTTCTCTCCTGAGCCTTCCAAAGGCAATTGCAGTCTGAATCTGGTGTTTAGAATGAATGCTTCCTGGTAGCAGAGTGCTACTGATTGAGTGTTTAATAGCTTAATGATTTCCGAGTATAATCTGTATTTTCTTTTTCTGCTACAAACCTTTTCTGTTTTTATATTTCCATTCTCCTAGAAAGAATTGCTCTGCGCATGTGGTATCTCACATTCCCCTTCCCTAGTTACTCTAGGAGTTTGAAAATTATTGCCAATGAAATAATGATTTTCAGCTTGGCTGAAGAGCCAGTAATGCATATGTGCTACTTGAATGTGGAAAAAGCAGTGTCCTCATTTGGCGTTTTAAACAACTAATTGAAATGTTCTGCAGAGTTTAGAGTTTAATACATTCTGAATACAGTTTTGTGAACTTTCTTGACTTCAGTATATTAGTAAATTCTCATTACTACAAATGAGATTACAGTGTTTAACAATTTTATTAAAACTTTTTGGAAAAGTTTTTGGTGGTTGTATGGAAAAGCAAATTCTCAAATAGAGGGAAAACTAACCTGTTAACATTTGAATCCTCTTTTTTGTATTGAAACAGTATTGGTGACATCATTGAGCACTATAGAAAAGAACAGATTGTTGAAGGATATTACCTTAAAGATCCTGTTCCAATGCAGGTAAGATTCCACCTCTGGGCATTTGTTGTTGAAGACACAAACTTAATTATCTTCAAGGCAGTTTACAAACTGAATTACAGTAATTGTAGTTAAATAGCATCGTCTCCAGTTTTAATATTTTCAGCTGTGTGTTTCTTCTGATTTGTCCTCAACTGTATTCACTTACCAAAGATTGTCTTGTCAACAGAAGAGATCCTAGGCTTTGCCTGTCCTCTGAGATGCTCATCCTCTGCAGTGTGCCCTTAATTCTGGTCCCTGGCTCAGCCATGCGGTGCCTTAGTCCTGTGTTAGGGGGAAACAGGCTGCCCTCCTGTCTTCTGTGTCCAGGATTTTTCTTCTGCCAGAGGAAACTTGTATGCACACAAAAGCTTCAGGGATGATGGTGAGGCATGTTCTGGAGTGCTCTTAACCCCAGAGCAGAAGTTCATTGTAGGAGAGGCCACCAGTGATAAGCTCACCACATCATCTAGTTTTTAATAAGCTTATGGGTATAAAGCTATATATATGCATATACATGTACAAAGTATACCTGTGTATTTTGTTCTCTCCCCAAACTTTCCTGTTTCAGTGGTTAAAAACAGGAAAGGTTAGAATGGCCTTTAATTTCCTCCTTAAATTGTTACAGTCAGTTCATAGTCCTTTGTGAGATCTGTCATATTAATACAAGAATATTTCTTGTATTTTCTCATAGCTCACTAAGCTAAGCGTATCAAAGCTGATCCTTTGTAATGTTCTTGTAGTTGTCCTGCTGCCGCAAGTTTTGGTGCGAGTTTGCCTTTCTTGAATGTGGTAGGCAAGAACAGTTTAGAGTACCATTACCATGAGTAATTCCGTTTTTCTTTGGAAGGTGCTTAACAGAAATATCCTAGAATAGCTGTCACTTCTGTGGTGGGTTGACCCTGGCAAGTAGCTAAGGACCCACACGTTTACCTGCGCCCTCCCTTCTCCTGCAGGCAAAAGCAAAAAACTCCTGGGTTGAAATGAATACAGTTTAATAAACGAAGGAAGGAAGAAGTGGTGGGGGTAATGCAAAGGTGATCATTCACCACTTCCCACAATCAGACTGGTGCTCAGCCAGTCTCTGAGGAAGACAGCCACACACAGAGTTTTATTGCTTATTATGATATTTTATGACAGGGAATATCCCTTGGATCAGTTGGCATCAGCTGTCCTGGCTCTGTCCACTTCCAGCATCTTGTTATTCTAATCTTTCCTGTACTGCGAATTGTGTTGTGTCATCAGTACTTCCCACTTTTTTACTGCTGTTAACTTGCACTTGGTAATGGGGTTGGGCAAACATGAATCCCGAGACTGCTCCTTAAAATCTTCGCTGCTAACTTTTCCCATGCTCCATCATTCCTCTTGAATCATGGCAGTGATTTATTTCATTTTAGCTTTTTGCATATGCACTTACAGTTCCTGTATTACTAATCTGTGCATTAGCTAGTTTTCCATGTGAAACTACTTCAGATTCTTTTAACCTATTCAAATATATTTCTGACTTTTTATTGTAAAAAAATGTAGTGGTAGGCAGTGCAATTTATGTTCAGCTTTGTGTTGTCTCACTTCCACATACTACCATGATCTATGTTTCTGAGGGAAAAAAACATGCAAAAGTCTTGCTGTACCTTTAGGGTCAGTCTGGTTGACTTTCATCTAATGTGGAATTTACTTCTGAATATTTGCCTGTAAATCTGTTGTTCTTTGCACTGTTCCTTGTGTCGTTATGTTATGGAGATGATCTTGAGCTCAAACATCTGAATGCTGCTTCTATTATAGGTCCTGTAATTTGTGCTAACATTACCAAAGTATTTTTGTCTTACTTTTGGCATGTTGTCCAAAATCGTAATTCCTGTAGGTGCAAAGACAGGAAGAAAAGTAGAATATGTAGTATGAGCCTGTTCATCTTGATGCTGTTCTCACTGCTTGACAGTCTTGCTTTTCATGCTTTCTTATAGCTAAAGAACTTTTGCTGATCAGCTTACTCAGTGAGGTCAAACTTGGCTTTTGGCCCTTCTTATCTACTACTTGAGTTTTCAGATCCTGTAATTTTCGGTGTGAGTTTATCGTTTTTCAGTTTCCTGTTTCTGTTTTCTTTTGTCTTGGGTTCTACTCAATTAGGACTTTTGGAGTTCTAATGAGATTAATGAGGGACTGTGCAATGTTGAGTCACTTTTAATTGTGATCTACACCATTCTTGTTGCTTCAGAGTTTATCCATGATTACTCAGTCCCAGAATCTTCGGTAGAAGACAGAGGGCCTTAAAAACTGGCATAAATGTGAGAGAAATGGCAGTGAAAGATGCTACTTTTTATTCAATATGAAAAAGACACATTGTTACTTTGTAGAAGTTGATGTTTATTCAAAACTTTGTTCTTCTGTCATAATTGTGGAAATATAGAAATAGTTACATTTCTAGCATGAAAAATTATATTGCTTTATTTAAATGCATGAGCGAACAATAGCAGTGAGTGAGTAGCATTCAAGAAGATGATCCTGGTTGCAGCTACATAGTATGCAGTTTTTTCTGAGCTTAAAATATGTTTTTCTTACATGTTTACCAGCACCAAGAACAAGTGCTTAGTGATACAGTGGATGGAAAAGAAATCTATAATACAATTCGTCGGAAAACAAAGGATGCCTTTTATAAAAATATTGTCAAAAAAGGTTATCTTCTGAAAAAAAGTGAGTTATATTTACTTCTACGGATCTTTTTATTTTTTTCCAAAATGCAGATATGGGTCATAGAATATCTCAAGTTGGAAGGGACCCAAAAGGATCATTAGCTAAAATATTATAAATCTGTACATTTGTTGGAGAGTGCAGCTGGTTAAATTTTGTTATTCGAAGTTATATGTTTTAAATCTTAAATTTAAAATGTATATTCTGCTGTACAAGATACATAGCGACTTTTTTAGGATTCTAAAGTTGACACAGTCAACATAACATCTAATAAATAGGTGAAAAGCTGACTGCTTGCCTCATCTCAATGTAACAGTGAAGAACTGCCACTGAGCAAGTCTTTGATGTTCTTAGGAGGCTAATCCCTTACTAAGTGCTGTATTTCTACCTTTTTAAAACTTAACATTAATGGAAGCACAAAAACTATCAGTGATAAGATGTCTGCAAATGACAGAGACCATAACTAGAAGGATGTTACAAACAGTAACATAAATAGCAACCAAAAGAAAGAAGGTATGATTTTACATACAGAATCAGAATCAAATAGCCAACTATAAAGTAAATAAAATGTGAAATAAAATATAGCCAAATATAAATGAGATATTCAAAAAACCAAACCACTCCAAACTGTAAACCCTCTGAACAGGACAAGGAGAGCATCTCTTCTATTGAGAAGGCTGATTCTGAGAGAAGGTGTAGAGGAATGTCAATAAAGTAAGGAATCAAATAAGAATTAATTGGAAGCCTTTAGCTAAAACTGATAATGAGATACTATAAATGTGCAAACTGGATTGCAGAGTAAGTGTAGGTAGATGCACATAGAACTGCATACAGAACAAATTCAATAAAATCACTCTGGCCTCTGGGAGACAGGGTAATAAGTGGATGTCAGATTTGTCTTTTCAAAACAGTGCCAGTACTTTTTTCTCGAGGCACAAGGTGGATTTATGATAACCAAAATATAAAATCAAGGCTAAAAGCTTTTTCTAAATGATATTGTGACTTAGCACATTAGTTTCAGAAGGCACCTAATCCATTGTAGTTCAGAAATCATTTTCTCTGAAGCTAGTGGAACTGTACAAATTACGTGTGGTTTTGTCTGAGCAATGGTTCTGATTTAAGTTTGTATATAACATCTTCCCGTTTGTGTTCTTCAGACGTGCTGTTTTAAGGTACTGTGATGCAGTCTGTTAAACACTGGTCAGAGTTTAGGAGTAACTTTTATCAGGAGTCTGTATCCTAATTAAAGTTGTAACTGTGTAGATGCAGTCTTAACACTCAGTAACTCACTCTTCATAGTAGCTCATCTGCACTTGCTTAATCCTGTTGAAAACAGTGAAAATGTTTAGAGAACCTTTTATAACTCTACCTGCATCTGTGAAGAGGGTCTAGTTTTAGTTATGTGTTGCATAAAATTGTGTATGTATAATGATTATTATACATATATTATTAACTTAAGTGTGATTACCTGTACATTGTTCTTCTGTTAACAATTTGACAAAAGCTTTATTGCCCTCTTCTTTCATTTATAAAATATACATTTTCTTCTAAACAATATCGTAACTTATTTTGCTTGACTCTGTCTTCTACAGGTAAAGGAAAGAGATGGAAAAACTTGTACTTTATATTAGAGGGAAATGATGCCCAGCTTATTTATTTTGAAAGTGAAAAACGAGCCACAAAACCCAAAGGACTAATAGACCTTAGCGTATGTTCCGTCTATGGAGTACATGACAGTTTGTTTGGCAGGTAGGACACTTCTAATTCCCATATGTGCATTGGGAGAGTTGGCAATTGAAGCATGTATAAGACATGTGCAGTATGTTGCTAGCAGGCTGGTAGCCCTGGCTAGCACTGTGGCTCTTGGTTCACACCAACAGTCTGTAGTTGATGTGGGTTGCTAGAACATATGTAGGTAGATATAGCTGAAGAACAGTAACTTGTTTCACCTGGCAACTCGATTGCTAGTCACTACATATAAACACAGCTACATATAGTTATAAAGTTTAGAATTTAGTCTTAAAGTTTGATTGTGAAATAAAATGTGATGATGATTTGAGCTTTTTGCATTGTCATTTTTGAATTGAGCACATTAATTTTTCTGTGTTTCATTTTACAGACATTAGAAGTTATGAACTGAGAGTTTTAGTCCTTTTGAACCAGGAATTGACAAGATAAAGAGTTTTGTCAATTCAGAAAAAGCTACATTCTTTTGATAGATATTTGAAAGCTAACATGGTTGGATGGGGTCTGTAAGGGCTTTTCTATTTAAGAACAAGTACTTTTGTTAGATTGGACCAGCTGAATAGTAAACTAGTTCTTATAAGTCAACATCCTTAGAAGTTGTTTTTGCACAATTACTATATTCTGAGATAATTTTCACATCAAGGCTTATTGACTGTAATATTTTTATATTCAAAATATGCCAACTAGAAGGGATGTGATTATCAGCAAAGAAGTTGAGAATCAAAAGTCTTCTGGATATCTTTGTTAATTAAAAGTATACATATGTGTTCACTGGTAGTTATAAAAACCCCTCTACCATCCCGTATTAAAATATCTTACTGAAAAAATAAGTATACTTATTCCTACAAGTACTAGATAGTAATTCTGGTTATCTCACAGATATCAATATTTATTTTAAAATGGTACATAATCAACTAGTTATTTTTGTGAGCAAACTTCAAGGCAAATGCTTCAAATCAGTGGCATTTCTTAAGCTGCAAAGACTAGTGCTTTTGTTTGATCTCGTCTGCTGTTTCTTAAACTTTTCTAATAACTTTGAAAAAATCTGTTGATCTAATGGGTTGAGGAGCATTGATAAAAGAGTACCAGAAGAGTAAGGAAAAAAATACTAATACTTTCCTTGTGTAAGGTGACAATTATGCAGGAGGCTTTGGTGGTGTAATTATATGCAAGGAACATTGACTCTTAACAGTTTTTAAGAAACACTGTGCTGTGTGTTAAAGTGTAGTTGGATGGTAAGTGACACTAAATATGGGTTGGAGGAGGTGCGTGGATGCAGTAGCTTAGGAAGCTGTTAGTGAGGAAATGTAGCTGAGACAAAGTTCCTCCTGCATTCTAAGTAGCTGGTAGAAGCTACCTTTGCTGTTCTCTCCAATGTACAGTGGAGTCTGGAGCTCTGCATGGTTCTTTGGTGGCAGTGATTTAAGTAGCCCCAGATCTGCTCTCTGACATGGCCGCAGAGTGCTGTGTCAGCATTTTGCCAGGTAGTGAAATGGATGGGGCAACAGAAGACTGAAACTCCCTTGCAAATGAAGTACGATCCTCTGTGTAACACTGCTTTTGGGAGAACTAAATTTCCTTCAGAGCAGTGCGAAAGGTGATGAGTGAAGTGCACACTTTAAATACCTCATAGTTTAACAAAGCAAAGTATTTTATTAACTTTTTGGCAGATGGGTGGATGTACGCAAAATGGCAAAGGCACTAATGTAGCATTTGAGGTTGTAGAGGTTTGTCCATGTACATTTGGTGATTGGTATGTGATCGTGAGAGCTGAGAGACACATTCAGGTAGAGGATTCCTTATGTTAATGTATTTCCTGAACTCCTGAAAGAACACATCCTTAATTTATGATTAATTGGTTGGGAACTAATGCTGAACATCTGCTGCTTTTAAAGCCTCTAGGAATAGTCCTTGTCAGCGGGTCTTTTCCATTACCAAACAGCTGGTTTTTGCCTTAACTGAAAGTCAGCACACATCTGTTCAGTACAGACCATTCTGAAAGTTTCTCAGTATTCTGAAACAAACTAGCTGCACTGAAATGTGGTATTCTTAAAATGACATAATACATTCAAACCAAAATGCAGTTTCAAAGGACCTAAGATTTATTTTTAGCTGGAGTTCGTCCTCTTTCTACGTGTGGTGATGCTGCATGTAGGTAAACAGAGATTAATGTGATGTTCAATGCTTCTTACAGCCAAACATCAGAAATGTATTAGTTCTTTGTAAACTTTGTTATGGCATAGATCAACAAGTCAAGGTGTCAGTTAATATTACAAAGATTAATAAAACTTACATTTTTTTGTTTTGTTTATTTTTAAGGCCAAACTGTTTTCAGATAGTAGTTCAGCACTTTAGTGAAGAGCATTACATCTTTTACTTTGCAGGCGAAACTCCAGAACAAGCACAGGTGAGAGCTTTTGTTGGTAAATATAATTTAAGAAGTAACTTTTTTTTGTCTTCTGGTGTTTAATGATATTGCACTTTGAAAACTGGAAGCAAGTGTGTAACAAATAGTGAGTATGTCTATGTTAGCAGGTGTTATAATGGAGTAGTAGTGGATCTGTAAGGGCAAGGATTGATGTTGAGAATCCAGCACTTAGCTTACATGCACTTGTGTGTTTTACTTTGGAGAAGTTCCAATTGGGTTTCATGGACTAAACTGCCATTATTTTCCATTAAATGTTTCTGGAGAAGACATTTTTTTTGACATAGTTCAGATAGAATAATTTACTCTCCAGGATTTTTGCATGTTATAAACTGGAGCATGGTAAGTGGGAGTTTTTCTTCAAAGTGCATGTTCTTGGTATGCACCAGAATGCTAATGCACTTACATTGTACCCAGTGACCAAAGACTGTTGATCAGTTGCCTTTTCCAGTTATTTGTTCTGTCCAAAAATTGGTGGTTGTTCATAGTCCTGGGCCCTGATGATACACAAAAAGTAAGATTTTCTGGTTTAATTCAGTGACTAACTAGCGGTTATGTTTGCTTACTCAGGATTGTAGCATAGAAGCCTAATTTTCTGAAATTCACTCACCAGCAGGAGAGCATACGTCAGATGGGACAATTTCCTTATTTATCAAGTGTATACCTCTGAAAGTCCACAGCTCTGAAATAACACCTGTTGCCTCAGAAGTTAAGCTTTGCATCTGATTTTATTAGAATGGATTTAAAGCTGTTTAGAGCACTCATAATAGCTTGCTATCCACCAGAGCATAGAGGTTATATAAATTTAGTATTCTTCTTGTGCTTTACATAAAGGAAGGTACAAATTTTCCTGTTAAATGAATACAAATTTATGAAACTTGCTGAGATGACATCAGAATGATGTGGTGGCATTTGTTGCACAACTCTTAATGTACTGTCTTTAAGAAGCAGGGCACTGTATAGAAATTGAGTATACATCAATTACCACACGCATCTCTGTACACTTATTTTTTTGTCACATCTGTAATGTCTTTGCTGTTCTGGAAATCCAAAGAATTAAGAATGCATAGGAGATGGACTGTCCTGTCTTGTTCCTTGATCATTTGGCATAATCTGCTTTTGGTTTTGATCTGCTTAACAGGCTGTTTACTGCATTTGTACAGAATACTGTTGTTTGGGGTTTTTTTTTTTTTATTTATTTTTTTTTTTTTTACAAGATGGCTTTGACCCAGAAAAGTTTATAGATACTTCTCTTTTGAGAAAGTTCATCTTTCTTTATTCTGCAACACTTCATAGAACAGTTTTATTTGTGTATTAAGGCTCTTACAGTGCAGTAAATAACTATCAGAGCAGTGCCATTCTGAGAATTCTTTACGGTTGTATGAAGTAAAAGGGAATGTAAAATGCAGCCTTACATGTGAGTGTCACTGTGCTTATAATGTGGCACATTGTTTATTCTCACTGCTGTAAGCTCTGGCATTAAAGGGGAAAGGTTTTCCTGCTGTGGGTGAATAGAGAAGAGTACTGTGCATCCAGGAGATATTTATGTTAGAGTATTTAGGAGGCATTTGTTTCTCGATTGCTATTCCTGAGAATAAGGAAACAAGTTGGAAGCTTTTATTTCTGTGGAAGGATTTGGAAGCTGAAACCTGACTTGCAAAGCAGCCTAGCTGAAAATAGCTGCAGCACATCTTCCTGTGCCTTTAAAATGTGATGGGTAAAATTAAAAAGGCATTGTGGGGTTTTTTAATAACATTGTTAATTTTTACTTTGAGAATATATGGTGGCTCTTTGAGACACAGACGTAAGGCTGTTGGTCAACACCTAAATTATGTGCTTTGCCAAGAGCTATACAAAATTCAGAAGACAAGAAATAGAGAATGAGGCTATATTATATCTTCATATGTTCCACCTTCCAAAGGCCCCTTGCAAAGCTCCTCTGTTAGCAACTTTCTCATGCTGCAGTGACTTTTTCATTGTGGCCTGGCGAGCTGTCAGTGCCTCTTAGCAGCTTATTTGTTTAAAAAAAACACACGCAAAGGTTCTACATTCAGTTTGGTGTTAGTCAGCCTGTTTACTTCCTTGATCAAAGTGGAATCCATCCATCCACCCTGCTGCACACGTTTGTGAGCAGACAAAGTGGGGAATGTTGGATATAAGCTCTGTGTTTCTATGTTAGTGTTGTTTTAGTTTGTTTGCATTATAGAAGTACTGTAGACAATAATCAGAACAGTTTGCCTTGCTAACCTTAATTTTCTCAAAAGCAAGTAAGTTTTGCTTCATTTTTATACCATTTGTAATTTTGTGTAATGTTACTAGTGTGGAAAACTGGTAAAGGTCACACTGTGTATCTATTAGTAATGCTCAATGTTTTTGAAAGAGAAAATGTTTCAGACTTGCAAATCCCTTATTAGGTTTTGCTAAGTAAAGATAAGAATTTTGGTTTAGTATTCATGCTTTCAAAATTTGGAATTACAGAAAACTTAAGTTTTGCCAAGCTAAAGGGAAAATTTAAGGTATTCTTTTTAGGTATGTCTCTTCCACTGAAAGAAGCTATATTTGACTTTGTTTCATTACACTGTTCTGCATCCTTCTCTCTTAGGACTGGATGAAAGCTCTGCAGATGTTTTGCAGTTTAAGAAAAACCAGTCCAGGAACATCAAATAAACGTCTTCGTCAGGTAAAGCTGAAATGGGGCTGGCCATGCATGTGAAGGAGTGTTCTGTCTTCTTGTTGCAAAATTATACTGACAGATCTCCGAATTTTCCTTTCAGCAGTAGTAAATCCTGCGTGTACTTTGTTTCCTTTTTGGACTTATGCAATGCCCTTGTGAAACTAAACAGAATGACTTAACACTTTGTTATAGTTAGTACATACGTACAGCTGAGAATGGTGTTAGCTAGTCTGATGTGCTTTGCTAGGTATTATTTTCTAATTGGAATTATTTTCTAAATTGGAATAAAAGTGTAAAGAAGTCAGCGTTTGTATCACCTTAACTTTTAAAATATTTTCTTATTTTAAAATATCAAAAAAATTATTTCCACTTATGGAAAACTTTAAAAAATTGACAAAATTATGTGACATGTAACTAATGATATTAATTTTCAGCAACAAACACATGGTGAACCATGCTTATGGCTTAATTTTTCTTGTGTTCTTGAAAGTGCTGTGTTTGTCAGAAGTTCCTCAGAAGCAGAGGACAGTCAGTCATAAATGGTGAAGTCTGTGATGACAAGAGAATAACAGGAAAATAACCCAAGAATTCCTGATATTTTTGAATGTTAGGAACATTGAATGTGGTTGTTTTAACAGACACCAGAGAAAGAAACAGGATATTTTTCAGAACACACAACTATTCTGTAGTTAGTATTAGAGATGTTTGGATATTTCTGTATAAATGAACTAAATTAGGTCAATTCACAGATAAAGTGGAAGGTGAAATTGTGGGGTTCAAGCTGCAAAAGCAAAGCAGAAAGAATGAAAATCTGAAATAATCCTTTAATTCAAAAAGCGAGAAAATAGTCAGCCACATAAAAGAATAGAATGTAATGTGTTGCACAAGGTAATTCTATGTAATCTGTTAGGAAAGCAGCAAATAAGCCATTGTGTTTGGAATCTTCCTTGGCTTTTATTCAAGGTACCTGTCTTTGATTTCAGTAAAGTTTTCTGTGCAGAGAAGGTGCAAATCCTAATGCCTCAAAGATAATTAAAAAAAAAAAAAAAGAAAACAAGTTGCTTGAAAACATGGGGCTGGAGATCTGTCTTTGCTAATTATTTGAGTTACTCTTATTTTGTTACTAGTGTCTCTTAAATGTTGCTCCATTACTTATGTTACTTGCTGCTCTTAGTAGGAAATTTTAGTTTATATTCAGTATTCATATATTAATGTTAATCCTCTGCGTAGAGGATAGAGAGTCATTCATTCATGTGTTTCATACTTCTGGTTTAGGCACAAAAGTAGATTTTGTGTATTTCCATTTTTTTATTTTTTTATTTTTTTTTTTAGGTCAGCAGTCTTATTCTGCATGTAGAAGAAGCTCATACGCTCCCAGTAAAGCATTTTACTAACCCATACTGTAACATCTACCTGAACAGTGTCCAAGTAGCCAAAACACATATCAGGGAAGGGCAGAACCCTGTGTGGTCAGAGGAATTTGTTTTTGAGTAAGTTTTAATCTTCTTAATTACTGAATTTCACTTGTTAGTTGCATTGCATTCAAGATTTTTAACAGTGTGTACTGATTTTACATATGCTCTTTAAAAATACTGTACATGTGTTTGTACAGCAGCAACGTTTCAGCCAAATTCTGCATGGGCAGAATTTTCTGTAGGCACCTAAATATTTTGTTAATACAAGCGTCTTTGGCAGGATTGAAATGAGTCTAGAGTGAGCTTAAATGTCAGCCAAGTATAGTATTAATTGAGGCTTTCTGTCTTTTCTCCTAGTGATCTTTCAGCTGATATTAATAGATTTGAGATAAGTCTTAGTAACAAAACAAAGAAAAGTAAAGATCCGGATATATGTAAGTATTTTTTTTTCCGTAAAAGATGCATATGTATTGCAGCAGTGGATACTTTGTGTGGTTTTCATTATTCTGGTCAAACACTGTCATGCCGTCACAAACACTGTCATTTTCATGCTCACCGTACTGCTGCGTTTTTATGTTTTGTCTATCTGGTACTGGCATTCCATTAATGTTTTTTACAATGAGAACCTGCATGGTTTTTAGTAATAAAATCAGGTTTACAATCTTGAGTTGTCTTTCATCATTATAATAAATATAGGAAGGAGTAACAGAGTGGTCAAGGAGCAGACCTGATGGGTGATATCAGCCTGAGGCTGCAAAGAGGACAGAGAATTATGAACACATCATCTGTTTTTAGTTTCTCACTGCTACCTGGATTTGCAGGATAGTACTTTCTCACTCACTGCCTAGGTGTTACAAAGAAAACTCTGTCAGTACCCGTGTGGCATTTTTGAATGTATATGTATACATTCTTTACAGAATGCTTTTGCATTTCTGCAGTTTACAGGAGTCTGTTAAATGACTGAAAAGAGAATCTGTCAATATATTGATGGCAAAAATTTTGGTTGCTCTTATTAACACTCTTTTGCTGAAACAAGATGATATGTGCTGAAAATAAACTGGTTCTTTATTCAATAGTAGGACTGTTTTGTTGGAGATAACATACTTGAACAATGCTTTCTTCCCTTAAGTGTTTATGCGTTGCCAATTAAGCCGATTACAAAAAGGACATGCAACAGATGAGTGGTTTCAACTCAGTTCCCATGTACCATTAAAGGGTATTGAGCCAGGATCTTTGCGTGTTCGAGCACGATACTCTATGGAGAAGATCATGCCAGAAGAGGAGTACAATGAGTTTAAAGAGGTATGAAGTTGTTCAACTTCCTTTGTTTTATCTGTCAAAACTCAGTTTGTTGGTTATTTGAGACATCTATCAATGAGACTGGTTGACATCACTAAATGATATTTATAGTGACATCTATACATCACTTACAGATGTATGGTACTAGTCTTTCCAAAGCTGTTATATGTTAGGAGAAGCTTCTGAATATCTTGAAATTTTGTTTTTCTTTCAGCTTATACTCCAGAAAGAACTTCACGTAGTCTATGCCTTATCACACGTTTGCGGACAGGATAGAACACTGTTGGCTGGCATTTTATTGAAGATTTTTCTTCATGAAAAGCTTGAGTCCTTGTTGTTACGGACACTGAATGACAGGGAGATAAGCATGGAAGGTATTGCACTAAATTATACTGCTGTTTAGTGGAACTGTGGGCAGGTGGGGAGGGAAGGGCTTCAGCACCCACCTTTTTTTTCTTCCTCCTTTAGTTACAACATATATCAAAGTGCAAACACAGCTCATTTTTGCTCTGCTTTTTGTTGTCTGCTCCTCTCAACTTTTGGCTTTGCCATCTTTTCATCCAGATGAAGCTACTACCTTGTTTCGTGCCACCACTTTAGCAAGTACACTTATGGAGCAGTACATGAAAGCCACAGCAACAAGTTTTGTTCACCATGCACTGAAAGACTCTATATTAAAGATAATGGAGAGCAAGCAGTCCTGTGAGGTGATACCCTGAACTAAGTTTTAGAACTTTTTGGTTTGTTGACACACTTATCTACTGGTTATGTTTGCTGTTTGCATTAAATTTTAGCTTCAGAGACATGTGTTGTTGTTTCAGAACTGAAATTTATTTACATGAGAAATACAGGAAATTAGTTCATTAAGAGATATATTTTTTCCTAGATTTTGGATTTAAACAGTAGTCACAGTAAAACTTTTTAAGTTTTTTAGTTAAAGTTACTTTTGATTACTTATTTATCTTTAGCAATTTTAGGCTGTTCTGTAGCTGTTACTGAATGTCCCAACCTAAGTAATTTCTAGTAAACTAAAGATATCAAAGAAGTCAATGTCTGAACTTTAGTTTTAATTTAAAACTTCCTGATATTAAGTGATTGATGTTGGGTCTGAAGCTGTTTTTAAAATAACCTTGCTAATTTCTATGTTTCACTTGAACTTACTTGTGGAAATGATGGGCGATCATGCTGATTGATAGCAGTGAATATATGAGCTATTAAAAACCTAGTGTATTAGAACTTAAAACAATTGCCTCTTTGTATTTCTTGACTAGACATTGCAAGAGATTTGTGAGTTCTGTAAGAGACTTGTACAGCAGTAGAATAATTAACTTACTTGGAAGTAGCATTCAGTGTATATATTGAAAACCTGTATATGTAGTTCTAGTTAGAGAAACATCATCTTTTTCTCTTCTTTGTTGTAGTTAAATCCATCAAAGTTAGAAAAAAATGAAGATGTAAACACTAATTTGGCACATCTACTCAGTATACTTTCAGAATTGGTGGAGAAAATATTCATGGCTGCAGAGATACTGCCTCCGTAAGTATTTGAAAATTCCTGTTGGTGTGAATTATGCTGCATCCTAAAATGATGTCTTACTGGTTCACCTTCTGCTCCTGTGAGTTTACTGGAATGAGTAAGTAGCTTTTATTTTTGCAGGACATTGAGGTATATTTACGGGTGCCTACAGAAGTCTGTTCAAAACAAGTGGCCAGCTAATACCACCATGAGAACTAGAGTTGTGAGGTAAGTTACTTGTCACTTTATCCTGAAAATCATATTTTCAAGTCATGTTAAAGACATACTTCAGTGTGCTCATCCATGTTTCTTTTCAGTGACAAAACTGTACCGTACTTACTTAGGTTACAGCAGTCTTTAAGATACTTACGGTGCTGAGGCATGATATCCCAATTAAAGATTATGAGCTTCCCAGATTCTTAATTATGTACTTAGAGCCTTGCCGCTAAGTGCAATATTGCCACTTGCCAATAAGACTATGTAGACTAGAGGTCAGTGCAGCTTTACTTCATGGTTTCAACTTCGAATTTACTTGTGTTTTGTCAAGTTCTGCAAATTAATTTGAAATAGTGGTTTTCTTTTTCATGCTAGGAAAGAAAAACTTCTCTCAAAGCAGTAGTTGACCTTTCTGATACCAGCAGAGAGCAGTGATCCTACCATATGCCGTCTGGGAGGACTGTGCCCTTCCAGGGACTCCTATGTCGTGTTTGTTAATTGCTGGAGAAATCTGGCATGTTTTAAGATCCGTGCACTTTAAAATGCAGACCCAACACAGTAAGGAGTCAAATACGTTCTCACAAAGACAACTGGGCTGTTAGATTTCACCGAGGTACTGCTAGCATTGGTATATGTAGTTTTCTGCATCAGAGAAGGCTCCTGGTCACTGATGGTGGGCTGCTAGTTCTGATCACTCTGAATCAACACTCTGCTTGTTTCCAAACCCATTAATTTTATGCTGTCATGGTTTAGTTTCATTTATCTGCTCCTGCCAATTATGCGGAAACATTCCAGGACTTTCCCAAAAATGTTGCAGGAGGTTACTGAACCTGACTTCTCTGAACTCATACCAGCCACAAAAACTCCAGTGCAGATCCATAAGCCAGTGTAATACAGAAGTTCTTTCTCTAACACTGTCCATTGCCAGTGCAGGTCAAACAAAAACCTTTGACAAAGATGTGGTCTTGACATTCTTTCTAAATGCTACTAGGTTTCTTAAGGGTGTCAGAGCCACATCTTTCATGGGTTATGGTGTCTGGCAGTCATATGATTTGTCATGGTTAATTTCCCGTGGAGGAAGTCTTTCAGAGGACTTGTCTTTGGCTTGCATTTATCATTTTGACACTGAAAGCCCTGTGTCAACCAGGCTACTGTGGAGGGGCGTTATGGAGACTGCTCTTGCTGTGAGAGCCCGTCTCTGAGAGGCTGTAGAGCTCAGCCACAAGTACCGTGTCTCTGTATGTTCCTCCCCAGCTCCAGAGAGAACCATGTGGCTTTCCCTAGTGGACACAGCTCACTTGCCTGGGTTTTCCAGAGGTCTCCCCTGGATGCTGTAAATATGGGATCCCTTGCTCTTGTGATGATAGTCTTCACAAGTGCTTACTAGTGATTTCTGTCTGGTGATAAACCCCCTTATAGATATTGGCTTAGTTTAGGCAGGTTGACCAGGATAAGAAGCATCAGATCTTCAGTATTAGCAGGGTCCATACTAGGTTCATACCTCACCGGCATTCAAGTTTGGCCAATTTAAAAGAGAAATTGCTGTATATGCCATGACTTCAAAATTAATTACTTCCTCATAGCTTTAAATTTACACCACAGAAGATATTATAGCTTTACATATGGCCAGAAACTGCTGTCTTGGGAACTCGTAGCCCATAATTCATGGTTCTTGAAGGAAGTACCTAAACAGTATATATCGGATGTCTTGTACATATGGAAGGTAAGTTAACCTCACTACTATGTGTGTCATTTTCAAGTAATACGTACATTACCGTCACTGTGTACTTATCAGCAGGCAAGATCCCCTTCCTTCTTTTGTAAGTGGTCTGCCTTTGGTATTGCTGTAGTGACAAGCAGTCTGCTGGCAGTGTCCGAGCAGTACAAACCAAATTACAGATGGTTTAAATTGCTTTAGTTGGTTCACATGTTGCTTCAGTGTATAGCAATTCGCCAGAATTGAAGTTAACCAGAGATGCGTGGGTTTATGTCTGCTATTAACAGAAAGTTATCTTTTTCTCATGCAACTGGAGGCTGTTCTGGGTTTCTGTTAATGAGTTGCTAGTTCTGCCATCAAAACAGAGTACTTTTTTCCCAGCTTTCTAGATGGCAGCAATTACTTAATGGAGGAAAGCAGTAGATCCTTTGCTATTTCTCTACTGTAGCATACTGTCATAAGGATGTGGATCAACTTAAGCTGACTTAAGGCTGTGTTGCTGCCAAAAGAAAGGTCCCCTTTGCCTACTGGCTCCTACACTCCTCGCTGCATTGGCTTGGGGAGCAGTTGCTGTGGCATGGATGCCTTGTGGTAGCAAACTATGGAAAACCTTTGCGACCTCTTCCTTTTGAAGCTGGTGTGGTCTGATATTGGTTTTATAATTAGGATCTTCCCATATGGTTTCAACAGTTTACCTGAACTGGGAAATCAGTATGCCTGTTTGTTCAGCTCTAACCGTAGTTGAAGTCGTAGCATGATAATTTAGCTGTCATTTTAACGTATTTGCAGAGCACAGGCTGGTTGGTTGGTGTCTGTCTCAAAAAGATTCTATGCTAATTTGCATCCTTAAAGAATACACAATTTTTACATTAATTCTGTAATTTTGCTGAACAAAGTACAATTTTCCTCTCATTTCAGTGGCTTTGTTTTTCTTCGCCTGATTTGTCCTGCTATTCTGAACCCAAGGATGTTTAATATCATCTCAGGTGACTATGCTTCAGATTTTAATTCATACTTTATATAGTAGGCACGAAACATGGGGCTTTCCCATCATGAAGCTGTAAGGGCAAAAGCATGGATTATCCTATGGCCTTTGCCTTAAGCACCTGCAAATGTTTGTGGGCATTTCTAACTTACTCTGTGGGAGAAAACAAAAAAAAACCATTAACTACTGAAAACTCTGTTACTAGAGGTAAAATATTTGGATGTCTTAGTTGCCTAGTTTAAAGTTTGCCTGTGTTATGCTTCGTCTTTGTTTCTGTTTTTCTCCTTGGCAAAGATCATCCCAAGCTAGAGGGCATTAAGTTTGCACGAGCCATTGCTCTTCCTCCTTCTCTCCCTAGCTGAGTTTTGATTTCTACCAGTAAAAGGGAAGTAAGAGGAAATCAGAAATCTGATTTAGAAAAGCCTTTTTTTCTTTATTCATAGTCAGTTTTTAAGATGATGTAGCATGCTTCCTATCATCCCTCTTTATACTAAATTATAGTATATAATTTCTATACAGAGAAGGGCTGTATGGAACAGAGTTCCTTTCTGCCACCCAGTAATCATTTCTGTACATGCTTTTGGAGGAAGCACTGAGAGTGCTCCTTTCTTTAGGATTTTATTTCTTCAGGTAATTCATGTACCTCCTAACTTGAGTTGCACCATGTCTACAGGTGTAAAAAGTTGCTTCTAAATTTAAGTAATCCGTTTTAAACATGTCTGTTAAAGTCCTGCTGATGTACCTCCAGCTAATATTCAAGACTACTGCTAAGGTGAACATACAGACTCCATGTGGGGCTTTTTAGGGCTGCTCAAGAAAAGGAGGAAAGCTTCCAACATACCTTCTCTAATAAGAAAAAAGGTATTCTGAAGGCTGAGTGTATAGGCTTAGCCCAGTATCACCTTGACAGCTGTGACTGAAAAGAAAATAATCTTTTTTTCAAAAGTTAAACCTTTTATTTCAAGCATCTTTGAGGTTTCTTAAACTTATTCACTTCCTTAGATAAGTTCTTCTAACCTGAAGTTCCAGATTCCAAGGCTAGCAGTGCTTTCCAGCATTGCTGCTTCCAGGGCTTGTATTGTACCAGGCACTAGATGGATGAATAACTGACCTAAGCTGCATTGCTGCAGCTATGCCAGAAAAATTAGAAATTATTTTTTAATGAATTTTGGAGGGGAAGGGGAAGAAAAAACAAAAGATGCAGGTGTACAATGAAGAATAGTAATATTTATAGCTTATAGAATTATAATATTTATAGCTTATATAATAACAACACCCATTTTGGAGCACTTCAGACCTGGCTTTCAACACAGCCACTTAACTGGAGGAAAAAATAATTGTGTCAGACAACACTGGGTAATGCCACCTCTTGGAAAAGGAAGTTCTAACTGACTTAAATGTGAAGTGTTATGTGTGATGTTTAGTACAGCAAGGACTATAATCTCATGGAAATACAACCCATGATTGCATATCATGTTTATTTTGGTTTCCTGATGCAGTAACTTACAGTATAATTTGTGTAACTTGTCAGAGCTCGCTTGTGTGGAAAATACACAAGTAAGGGAAAAGGTAAACTTGCTTTTTGATCTAAAGGCAAATTATATTTTTTTAAGAACATACTAATCCTCCTTCCAACAGAACTGTTTCATCTTCGTGAAAATGGTTCTTATTTCACCTCTTACCAACACCACTTTATGTATACTTGTTCTGTATGCAACTATTACAGAAGATCTGCTGTTCATCTTAATGTATTTTTGTGCACATTACTAAAGCAGCGTAAGTTTTACTTCACCAAGTGATGTCTTCCACATGCAGTTCTGTTGTAATACTAAAAATATATTATTCCATGAAAAGGTGTGAATTGGGAAGAGCTTTACTCTCACATGCCTGCTGTCAGTTTTAAATAGAATGGCCAGTAACTTTCTGCTCTGTATTTCTGCCAGACTCTCCTTCCCCTACTGCTGCAAGAACGCTGACGCTGGTTGCCAAGTCTGTGCAGAATTTAGCAAATCTGGTTGAATTTGGAGCCAAGGTGAGTATTATTCTACACACATAGTGCAGCCGAGAACTGTTCGTAGTACATTTCAATGTTCCTGTGTAACACATGCAAAAATCTGTTGCTGTTTTCTCCTGCAAAGCCTGACACATGGTCTCTTTGTCCTCATCAGCAAGGAGGCCTCGTTACTGCAATTTTGTTTGTCTTCTTCATTTAGAGCTAAAGGGGCTGTTGATCTGAACCAGAGCAGTAGCATCAAGTCTGGTCAGATTGGGAAGAGGGAGTCGTAATCATTTCAGAAGAGGTCATCTATAAACTCATGTTAATGCCTTGGTAGATTCCACCAAGATTTTGAATCTCTGGTAAGAACACCAGCAATGGTCTGTTAAAATAATTGGTGAATGAATGACCATAACAGTAGATATTACAAAGCGTGATGCAACCATGTGTTGATGCCATAAGAACACAGATAGACTCAGCAGGTACTTGTTCCAAAGACAACCCCAGGAGTCTGCAAAGCATTCTTTTTTCCATGTGCAACAGAAAAGCTAGCAGTCCCACTTGAGTATTTCCTGTGTTAGAGGGGATCAGAGGGAGTAGAAGGGCAGTCAGCCATCCCACCACAAGCATCCATTATCGTAAAATGGACATGTTTTCTTTTGGAATATCCATATATCAAAAAGACATTATAAGAACTGGTGGAGCATAGAGAATCAGAAGGATAAATACTCTGCTTTAAATAAATGATGGGAGATTTTTTTGCGTTTTGATTATTTGACATCAAAGGGGAGTCATCTTCCAGTAATACTGGCGTGTTTCCATACACAACCTTGAAATGCATTCCACACATGTGCTCTGTCTCTGTAGAGTAATTAACTTTCAGATTGAGACTAATCATGCCTAAGTTCCCAGCTTGGTATAGGAGATCCAATCCTGAAACAAGTGAAGAGCTGAATTTTCTCCCTTCCCCACTTTCACCCTGCATTTAATTCTTCCTTATATTGGTGTGTTCCGTTGTACAGCACTTCAGAGCACTTCTTCTACTTGCACTCACTTTCACTTTTCTGTTGCTAGACATAATTGATGCTGTAAATCAAGTATATATATTGCACCAAAAAGACACAGCTTTCAATAAAATTTCTGTAATAACACTAAGAATGACAACAACTGGTCTGTCTTTGTTACCAAACCAAAACATGGTTGAAAAACAAATCTGCTGATTTAGGTATGATGAAAGTGACTTCAGGCAGGTGTTATAAAGTTATTTCTCTAACACATATAACATGGAATGTAAGCATTAATGGAAGAACAAGGATCATACCTGTGAAAGTAGAGCTTTCACTGCAGCTAGGTACCAAGAGACATTCACCTCAATGCAAATTCACACCAGTAGGCATGTACAAGAAAGTATTTGAGTTGAAGATTCTGATTCCTCTAATACTGAATTCTGTAGTCTTCAGAGTGGCTGTACACCTGCATTTGAAATTCACTTGAAAAGATAAAATCACTCCAGATTACACACATTCTATGCAGTGTTATTTGTCTGACTGCACTATATGGCAGGTTGACAATTATCTTGGCATTGATTGGGAGTTTTTTTCTAATAAATACTTCTAAAATTTACTAGGAGCCATATATGGAAGGGGTGAATCCATTCATCAAGAGCAACAAACATCGCATGATAATGTTCTTGGATGAACTGGGGGTAAGTGGTTAAAAAGACCTTTAGTGGAAGTTACACAGCAGCACTGTAAATGAACATTCTTTCCACCTCTAATCAACTAGCTCAGAAATGCATTGGCACCCGCACAGTTTTGGGTGCTTGTAACTGAATACACTTTTCTTATGCAAATACTAACCTTTTAAAATAAGTTTTAAACCAAAAATTTTGCTAAATAGCTTTCCTATGGTTTTGACCAGAGATGGAAATTATTATTCTGCTTTAAAAAATACAGGTTGAATTTCAGTTGTGCATTACCAGATGGGTCACTGCATCCACTGTAGATACTGTAGTTTGAAAGTGAACTGCAGTTACAAACTTTTTTTAAACTTGCTGTTTTGTACATGACAGCTGTAGCAGGAGTTAGGTCCTCATGTTATGGATGTCTGGTTTTAAACCAAAAACTTGTTTTGAAAGCCAAGATGAAAAAAATGAGTTGATCTTACTGAATTGATCCCTTAAAAGTCACCTGCAAGACATCTGGATATATATTTTATATTTTTATATATTTTATATATATTTTGATAAGATATAAAATACTCAAATACAAAAAACTCAGTGAAAAATGAGTGTGGCATTTGGTTAGGTTGCCATATGTCACCTTTTTCTGGTTAAATCGCAACTTCTGCATACTATGATAGGTCCTGTTTCCTTTAAATTACAGGTGTTGCACAAGGGCTCTGAAAACTGTTGATTTTCAAAAAAAATGTGTGAAAACACGTTGGATTAATCTGCTGGTTTAATTTCAACATTATTGGTTTATGACCAATTTACTGAGTTGCAGATTTTGCTGGGGTTTTCTGTTGCTGGTGTTCTTCTAATTTAGACTGGGGGAAAAAGCAGCTGATGGATGGAGAAGTGGAGACCTCATAGCAGCCTTCCAGTATCTGAAGGAGGCCTACAAGGATGCTGGAGAGAGAGTCTTCATCAGGGACTGCAGAGATAGGACAAGGGGTAATGGGTTTAAACCCATTCCTCATCTCAGATTAGATGTAAGGAAGAAGTTCTTTACTGTGAGGGTGTACTGTATGATTCTGTGATCCCTCTCATTTAGGGGAAGGTTGTGAGTCGCTGTATGTGGTTATCTCCATGGTGGTGTAGCACTAGCAGATCTTCTAGTTAAGAGCCTTTCTAGCAGGAGTAGAAATTGTAGTACACATCGTTTGTAATAGAAAGATGGAGATATAGCTGGAGGGATTAACATCATAGTAGGTGTTTGTGGTGCGCAGCAACACTGGCAGCAGAGCTGTGGAGCTGTAACTTACCCGTATGCAAACCGTAACTAAACCCGCTCTTTGCCTTTTTCTGTTGAAGAACGTCCCTGAACTTCCAGACACTACCGAGCACTCAAGGACTGACCTGTCTCGCGACCTGGCGGCCTTGCACGAGATCTGTGTGGCACACTCAGATGAGCTTCGGACACTCAGTAACGAGCGAGGTGTGATGCAGGTAAGCGGCAGTGGCTAACGAATGAGTCTCCGTGGGTGCCGGCAGTGTGTCTGGAGCTAAACCATAGTGTCAGTTTGACTTGATAAGTGTTTTGAAGCTTGTGCCTTTCACTAGGAGGTTGTTAGTTGTGAAGGCAGATGCTTAGTCCATAGTTTTGTTTCTTCATGCAACAAAACCAAAGAGGGTTTGGTTTTAGTTTTGAGAGGAAGTTTTAGTTTCTAGAGGAGCCTAAACCCACAAAACTACTGTCTCCTGACAGGGCTCTCTGGATCATTTGTTTTCAGATTTTTTTTTTTTCCCCCACTTGAGAACTAAACTTCCTTTGGTTAGCTTTCTGTTGATGCCTCATTTCTGCTTCCTACCTTGCCAGTACACTTGTAAACAAACCTGGCAAGCGTTTCTTACGAGTGTTAGCAGGACACTTTCTTAGCTACAAAGCAGCAAATAGGTCTGTGAATGGAAAGACAGGAGTTGGCAACACTGGTTTTTTGAAGGTAATGTTGTACTATCAAATTACCTGTTTCATTTTTTTAATTGTTTTTGCTTGCCCAGAGAAGCTGTGGCTGCCCCATCCCTGGCAGTGCTAAAGGCCAGGTTGGACAGGGCTTGGAGCAACCTGGTGTAGTGGAAGGTGTCCCTGCCTGTAGCAGGGGGTTAGAACTGGCTGAGCTTTAAAGTCCCTTCCAACCCGGACCAGTCTATGGTATTTTAAACTTCCTAGCAGCAGGTCCGATAGGCTAATGCTGAAGATGCTTCTCAAACACGACTCTTCTGTCTCTAGCAGCTAACGTAGTTTTACTGACTCTTTCCACATGCAGCACGTGCTGAAGAAGCTTTTGGCTATTACTGAACTGCTTCAACAAAAACAGAATCAGTATTGCGTGTCCAACAACATCAGGTAGCAGCCCCCTACTTGAATTCTGCATGGATCCAGCATGCCCAACATGGCTACTCACACCAGTATCACTTTCTTCTGCTCTTGCCAAAAACAGCACACCCTGTCACATTCCCAGTGATGTGTGAACTATGCAAAAAGAAAAACAAAGATTCTGTTGGTGAATGACAGTACCAGCAGCTTTTTTAAGCTATCTGTGCAGGACATTTGCACTTTTTGGGGGTATTTTTGTTATTTTTTCCATTTGGAAACAGTTTTCACAACCTCTGAGCCTTGGTGTACAGTTCACCTTCCACACAGAAAATGCTGTGACTGCATCTTGAACTTTTAAAATCACTTTCAGCACCTCCAATTGCCAAAGTTTCGTTGTTTTGTTGGAAGAGGATCGTCAACTGACATGAAGTGCGTTGCTTTGACAGCCACATGTAACTGGATAACATTTCTTACTGTAATTTCTGACTGGTTACAATAATTGTGACTTTTGACTGTTTCAAACCACTTTAACTTGTATTTACAAGAATTTGATGTTATCACAGGAACAATCTTTACTGTACACTTTTTGTACCATGCTGTTCCTCTGGCTGGAATCATATCGAAAGAGAATATGCAGAATGGGTCTTGTCAGCTTTATTTTTCTGATGTGCCACTGATTCAGTCTGAATAGTTCTTCCATCAGGAACTGTGTATCCAGATAAATCACAATGCTTTTGTAAAATGTTTACAACAGTAAATAATTTGAATTCAGTAAATTTATTGATCGTTGTATCAGACATGCATGCATTCATTAAACCATTTTATAAAATATGTACTGGTCAGTCTTCTATGTGCTGTAAGTCTAGCATCAATATTATTTTTATAAGTGAAAAGACAAGTTTTTAAAAATAAATCAAGCTGCAGATTAACCCTTGATGGAAACTGGCTGTAACTTCGGCTGCTGTGGAAATTTTTTACCATGTCTTCACACAATGCACTCTGAAATGCTCACAAGGTGCCTCTTCTTTACGTGAATCCTCCAACAGTGTTACCTTGTCCATGTGCCTTAACGTGCGCATTCCTTTCACAAGGCAAGAGAGACAATGTTAGATCTGTGTCATGGATGGAGTCATGCACTTCACTTGTAGGACAGTAATGTGAAGGAGTGAGTTCAAGTTCAGTGGTAAACGTGACAGTGGTTTAACAAGCTTCGGTGGCAAGGTGCACTTGAGTATTTACTGAATTAGAGGATAGGGAACTGTCAGGGAGATCCTCCTGTTGTGTCATGAGGTGCAGAAAGGACCCCCCTGCATTCCAGACTCTTCCTTGGAGAGGAGTCAAGGTGTGGCTCCACCCAGACTTAATCCCAGAGTTGGTCAGTGGTTTATGTTTGAAGGATATATGCACATCCAATCCCTCCTATTCCTTAGCTGAGGTTCTATAGTTTCAGTGTGCTTATTCCCTTGCTGAGCATCTGATGCAGCAAGGAACCTCTCTACCTTGAGCAATGACCCCAGAAGGTGTCCCTACTCAAGGGGAGATCCTGCCATGCTCAACAGGCCCTGGGCTGTCCACTAGGTTATGGATGTTTATGTTATAGAGTCTGTTATGGGCTCCATAACAAATGCAGAGAGATAACTGACTCATAGTCATGTTTTCATAGCAGACATATTCCAGCCTGTGTGTGCTCAACTCGCTCCCAAGCCAGTGGTACAGCTCTGAGCTGTGGTGGTGTTTCCTGTCTCTGGCTGGGTGCGGCCATCATGACCAATGCTGGTGGCTGTTGCTTAAGCAGAAGAGAGGAGCAAGCTGCCACAAACTGTTTGTTAAAACCGTAAAATATGGAGTTGATTCAGGGGGGTATTTCAGCATCAATATTTGTAACTTTGCTAGGCAGTGATACAGTCAGGAATAAAAGGATGCTGAGACTGACGGACAAGACAGTTGTGTAACATGAACACAGTTGTTACACCTTTAGAACCACCACACTATCTCCTGTCTATAAGAACTACTTTTTCCACTCGTAACTCATGAAGGCTTTCTCTTTGGGTCTCTACTGCAAGGTCACTGCACATCCTCAGCCTGCAGCAGGCCTTTGTGGGGCTGCCCAGGTCCCTGCAGTGCTGTAGCTGAGGCTTCCTGATCATCACACTTGGCAGAGAGGTAATGCAAGATCTTGGTGCTACTGAATTGTTTTTCAGATCATCCCATAAAGCTGCTGTTTAACCTATGACTGTCATGCCTGTAATAAACTGTACCTCAGAGGAAAAGGTAATCAACAACCTTGTTCTCCCTGTGTCCACCTCCCCGTCTGCAGTGTATTCTGCGTGATGAAGTACTGCATGCTCTGCTTTCAGCTCCCAGCCCATTCAGAACCTCAGCATGACTTCTGCTGTGCTCAGTCACACTTTCTGTCCTGGCTGACATGAGTGTTGTGTGTATGGTGCAAGGCATTGTGAAGTGAAGCTGTGATGGCTGCATTCCCTCCCTCACCAGTCAGCCGATGGCCCAAGTACAAACCGATGTGTCAAAACCAGAGTGGCTGAATGCAGCTGGTGGGGTGTAGGCAGGTGTAGTGTAAAAATACAAACTGTGAGAACAGATTTGGCTGGCTATGTGCCCATTACATATGGGCTGACAAGAATGAAACTCGGAAACCCCTGATGCTACACTTAGGTGTGTGCTTTATGGAACAATTTCATGTTCTAAAATGGGGTACTGAAAGGAAGTAAGACTGCTCTAGATGTGGAAGACATCTAACTGCTTAGGAGGACTTCTGAAACACTCTTCTCAGTTACCCTGAGGTAAATTAAGCCACAGCAATCCCACCTGAGATCACAACTGTAAAGTCAGAGGTGTGATTATGACTTCCCATACTGTAAAGTATGTTGCTGCAGCCTCTCAGTGCACGTAACAGCTTCAAAGATACCAAGTGTTACAGCCACAGCTGTATTTGTTCAGCTGCTCCGACAAACTTGGGAAGAGGGGAACACACCCTGCTCTAAAGCACAGCTGGGCCTGTTGCCCCTGGCTTGTGTTTATTCGCCTCAATAAATGCCAAGTCAAAATCAACTACTGCCACTCTGCAGTCATGCCTCAAAACTGTTCCTGAAACAAAACTCTTTCGAAGTGTCAGATCTCTTAAAGCAAACAGGTTTTAAAGCAAAAATGGCAAAGGAGGTGATCCTGCCCCTCTACTCTGCTCTCGTAAGACCCCACTTGGAGTACTGTGTGCAGTTCTGGTGTCCTCAACGCAAGAACATGGAGCTGTTGGAGCAAGTCCAGAGAAGGCCGCAAGGATTATCAGGGGGCTGAAGCAGCTCCTGTATGAAGACAGGCTGAGAAAGCTGGGGCTGTTCAGCCTGGAGAAGAGAAGGCTGCGTGGTGATCTCAGCCTTCCAGTATCTGAAAGGGGCCTATAAGGATGCCGGAGAGGGGCACTTCATCAGCAACTGTAACAACAGGACAAGAGGTGATGGGTTCAAGCTTAATCAGGGAAAGTTCAGGTTAGATAAGAAACTTCTTACTGTGAGGGTGGTGAGGTTCTGGTACAGGATGCCCAGGGAAGCTGTGGCTGCCCCATCCCTGGTAGTGCTCAAGGCCAGGCTGGACAGCGCTTGGAGCAACCTGGTGTAGTGGGAGGTGTCCCTGCCTGTGGCAGGGGGCTGGAACTGGATGAGCTTTAAGGTCCCTTCCAACCCAAACCAGGCTGATTCTATGATTCTTACCGATGTGTGACCTTGACTAGATGAAGGTTTAATGGAATTAATAATTTTAGTGAATTAAAATGCTTTATTGCAGTAAAAAAAACCAACAGAATAAATACCTCATGACAGAGCATAAAGAACCTGTGGCAGCCAGGTTCACACAACACTTCAGTTTCTATCGTGATCACATTCCACCCCTCTTCAAGGTTACACCGAGTCCACAAAATCATCATCAGTCCACTCTTCCTAATGGAAGGGAAAACAGCAACACCTTGAGCAATGTGTGAATTTGGTGTGTTTTATACTGCAGTGTGCCAGGCAGCATGTAAATGTAGGTGCACAGCATATGCTGCCACAGAAACTTCTACTAGAAGTCAAAGACAATTCAAGCTGCACAGGTGATTTCACAACTCTGAACTGTGCCTGCTATCAGCAACAGACCCAAACAAGCACCTCTCCTCATGACTTGGCTGACCTGCCAGGTTCTGTCAGGATGCTTCTGTCAGAAACGCTGGGCCTTGCTTGTCCTGCAGGCTCCATTCTACTGCTACCTGGGTAGCAGCTGCCAGGTGTGGTTAACTGACAGGGCTAGCTCAAACTGGAAATGAGGAACCTACACAGAAGTCACCTGATGAAACGTATTTGTGAAGATCCCTTTCAGATTCTCATGCTATGCCTCAGCTAAGGTAGTGGCCAAAAACTGGACGACACTAAAGGTATTTCCTTCCCTGAGACTACCCACAATCTGAATTCCTGCTCAGACTTTCTCCCACTGCTAAATGTGAGTGCAGTTAAAGGCACTGCTCCAGGTCGGCCCTAGTCTCGCATGAGACTACAATTAAGTTTTGATTTATGGGTTAATTTAAAATGTTACCTGCATGCCTCTCCCAAGCAGTTCTATCCAGCATGCTCCAAAGCATTCTGCAGGGGCTAAAATGGCTTCCAGTCAATGTTACAAATAAAAGCTCTGAAAGCCTTCAGGTTAGCTCTGAAGGATTACCTTAATTCTGCATTCATCTGTTGAGCTGCCATCCTCAGCCCATCTCCACCTTATTTCTATTAGTTCTTATAACCGGGGCTACTAGCTACCCAGCTGTAATTTATGCAAGCATTGCTAGCAAACTGGCTGACACAGAAATTCAGTCCAGCAGCTGACTTCTGCATTGTGCAAGCCACCAAATCAAGCATTGAAAACAGTTTCAGAAACACTGGCCAGCAAAAAAAAAAAACAAAAACAAAAACATAAAAACTTCCTTCAAAAAGCCTACTTTGACTTTATTCCAGCATATACTCATTTATTTCACCCATAATTCTAAGTGATTTTCCACCTGTAAAGCTGGAATTTCTTCACAAGTATTCAGTTCCTGGCTTTTCAAAAACTCCTTTCACTCCAGACCTCAGTCTCACAGCTATTCCCCCTCACTGGCATCATGGGAGTTACCCCTGTTGAACTACAAATCTTGATGCTGGTCTGTGGTTTGTTAAAATACTTTCAGTGTTCAGGGAACAGCAGGAAGTATGGCCTGCGTGTTCCTTCCCCTCCCCACAAAAGACTGGGGTATTTAAGAATCCTCCTAAGTACAGGACATATGCATTCTGCCTGAACAACACATAAAAGAATATTAATGGGTACAGAAGTTTGTCTCAGTAGCTGTGTTGCTTTTGTCATGGCAGTTAAAAGTGGAAAAAAAGTACTTGTACAATAGGTTTACTGACCTCATCCATTTTAGGTTTCTTTGCAACGTACTCATCATCTTCATAACCTTTCCTCTTCTTCCTAACCCCCAAGCAGAAAAAAATTTTTATAAGTCAAAGTCTCCTTATATGGCCACAAAATTAAGATTATGCACCTATCTGTAACATAAAAAACCTCCAGTGCTTAACCTAGCAGCTTGCTAGAAGTCCACAGTGGGCAGTAAAGTGAGAAGGGCAGAAAAGAAAATCAGGAAGTTCTATGCCATCAACATAAATCTTAAGAAAACATTAACCCTTTACACAATATTTATTTTAATCATATGATTTTAAAGCCCTTGATTATCACTATGTATGACATCAAGTGGGCAGACCTCAGAAGCCACCAGGGTTTCAAATACTCTGTTACAAAATAATCAGTATTGGAGCTTGCAAATTAGTTTGTGCAAATCAGCATAAAAGAAGACATTTATGTATTACTGGAAGCACTGCTTTTGAATCTTGGTTCTCAGATTCCAGCAGACACTCTCGCACACCAAGCATGTGAACAGGCATCCCAGTGTATGTATTTAGATGTTTTCATTCTCAATCACTCACACAGAGAAAACTAATGTTTCCATAGTAATAAAAAGGGCAGAAGTTTAACATCAAAGATTAAGTATTTACTTACGAGTTTGTATTAAGTAAAAGATCCAAGCTGTGACACTTCTCGAGTTTCTGTTTTAGAGCAACAACCTCTTCAGCCTTTGGCAGCTCATATTTCTTTATAAGATTGTTCATGCCTACAATGGCAACAACACAGCCCTGAGCACATTAAATAATTTCTGCTCTACCTTGTTGTACAGGGTTTGCATGGAAAGTTTTTAGCAGGGGGGGACTATAGGAGCATCTTCTGTGTGAAGTTAAGCGATGCTTCTCATGTCTGATGGAGGCAATGCAGCTGGCTACAAGACAGACCATGGCTGAGCACATCAGCAATGGTGGCAGCACCTTTGGGAGAACATAAGGAAAAAAAGCCTGCACAACTGCAGCTGGAAAACAGCCATGAGAATATGTGAGAGCAGCAGCCCTGCAGACCCCCAGGTCAGTACAGAAGGGAGAAAGTGCTCCAGGCACCGAAACAGAGGTTCCCCTGCAGCCCGTGGTGCAGACCATAGTGACGTAGCACAGACTCCTGCAACCCATGGAGGACCTCACTGTTTTGAAAGCACCGTATGTAGCTTTTAAAACAGAGTCAAAAGACACTATAAGCAACATGCAACATATTGCAAACAGTTGACACACACAGAAAGCTCAAGAAGTAAAAACCTTATGTTTGTCAAAACAAGCATCAGACATTCAAAGTATTAACTCCCTCTAACTGGCTGCTTACTGAACTTCCCATCCTACCAGCACTGAAACTTTACAGGATCAAAAAGACTTAACTATCATCTTATTCAGAGTATTAGTTTTTAATAACATCAACGTACAGTAGAAACCAAGCACAAGAACTACATTGAAACAAGTCACTAGCATCATTGATCTTGGATTTCCTCAAGGTAAGTTATAGCAATGTAGAGTTCACGTTTCTGTTAACAAGCCTCAAAAAAGCATGGGTAATTTTCACATTCAGCATCGTACCTCCTTCTTAAAAGAAGACTGCTTTCAGTCTTGTTAAGAACCAAACTTAAATTTACAGCTACCCTGCAAGAAACAAGATTTTTTTAATCCTATCAGCATTTTTCTGTTAAACTAATCATACACAGAGGCTACAAAATTTCATTTTTTTACAGAAGAGCTACCTTTGGGCTACAGCTACCTTCCAGAATAATGCAAGTGAAGAGTAAGTGATCCCAGCATTTCCTTTGCATCGCAGCAATGGAAACCTGAAGACTGAATTTGTTAGCAAGAAGAGAAAGCAAAGAGCATCTTAAGTTTGATAAATTCAATTTGTAGATCCCTGTGATTTGTATAGTGCATTCTCTACTACAGTCGGTTTAATCAAAGGACTGCATTTTTAATGCTATCACCCTCCCATTTTAAATAAGTGCATTAAATAATTATTTGCTTAATGGAAATGTTGTATCCCAGCCTTTTTATTTAATTTAGAAATGGTAATAATCAGTATACTACATTTCCCATTACCTTAGTTAAACCATGCTGGCATTCTTATTATTTTTATCCATGTATTTCTCACACTAGCAAACCTAAACATGTTTTGAAACATATTTACTGCTGCAAAACGGAAGTGAAATGCAAATCCTGGCATATCACTTAACACTAACCATTTAGCTTAGAAAAGATACCCTCTGGTGGTAGAAGTAGTATGTGCAGGCTTTTTAATTTTTAAGACACAGTGACTGAAAAAGTCATTTCATCTCGATCTACAAAACCCATAATCTAGTTCCCAAAACAGAGTTCTCACTTTGTAGCCAGCTGCTAGCACTTACGTTCTCAGAAGCATCAGGCCCTTTGCCTTTCAGTTTCATTTGTTTATATCACTGGAAAGCCTCACTCTCTCACTTTGCATACACAAGCTAGGTAGTTCATTCTACTGCCCTTGTTTTACTTATTTTACACATGCAACCAGGTAAAGAAAACCCCCTGAAGCACAACCTTCTGCTCAAAGTTTCTGTTGTTTATTAAAAGCTGCTTTCCCTCCTTTAGAAATACTGTTTATCATATTTTCCCAATGTTTACTTACATTTCATGCCATCTAGTAGCTTGGCTAGGGTTGTTCTGTCTTCTTTCAGCTTAAGACTTTCTGATAAATAACTGCAAAAAGACATGGAAGAGTAAGTCATTACATTAAAGTGTTATAATTATTTGTAGCAGCTAAAATCAGTTACTAAAATGTGTATTATTCATTACTTACATCTGCTAGAGCTTCATGATTACACCTAGCAAGAACACTTTGGTTATGTAAGTGCTATAAAACAATAAAGCAAATCTGTAATTTGCAACATTCTTCTTCTCCAAGAATACGAAGAAAGTATTCCCCTGCCATGTATGGAATTGGATTTGAGCCTCACTGTGTTAAGTCAACTTACATTTAAGACTGTCAAGTATCGTGTTAACATCACACTATTATACAGTATGACTGTTGGAAAAGCAAACAGTACAGAAGTGTTCAGTCAGACCAAGAGATAGCAAAGCTTGCAAGATGGAATAACATCTTTTGGCAGCTGAAAGCAAAGGCTCAAAGCTGTCTTGTAAGAGTCAGTGCATCCCTTCCTCTTCCCTCAGAGATTCCAACTTCCTTTTAGTAAGAACATTAATACATACACACACCACCTGAGTAAAACACCAAAACATATAAGCAACAACCCTCAACAGGACTGGCAACAACAAAGTAGTTTTATATCCCTTCCCAGGGAATGTACTTACGGATAAATTAAAAAAATTCAAAGACTCAAAGTGTACCGACCTGTTCAGTCTGTTTTAACTTCAAACACTTCATTTCTGACATTATCAGCTGTATCAGTCGCAGCTCCCAGATGGATGCACCAGCCACCACAAAGCTGATAGCTGCTCTCTTAACACCAATGCTCTTGTAGAGCTCAAATTTAAGAGTATTATTTAACCTTGTGCTAATACCAGAACTGAAGATTAATTTGAAGCCACCTATTAGCCAGAGCACCTATGTTTTCCTGAAGCCTTCACTTTTTCAAGATTAAACAATACATTGAAGGTCACAGCAGCAACAGATTTTCAAGTCTTCCATGCTTTGTTCCACCCCTGCAGGTCCGTACCTACCCACAGATCCACAAGACCTGAGTTGCAGCACTAGCTTCTCTCATACCCAGCATGTCAAACTCACATAAAACAATAAATGACAAGATTATAGCAACAGTATGGTACAAACAGGTGACAAAGACTTGAGCTCTTCACAAATATGCAAAGACAAAAGTGCACATACCTCAATTCACACATTATCTACAAATTATTCCAGTTCTTTTTGTAGGCATGCTTTTCTGAATTTTGGCACAAATAGTACAGAATATATGTTTAGGAATGAAATCCAACAAGTTTCATGTCACAATGAACACCTGAATGTTTTTACACTGGACACTCCTACACTGTCTTGTTCTTTCAGAACAAGAGGGATTTGATACTCATTTAGAGCAGATGGAAGTGAAGTATCTTTAAAAAGAACTGTCTGCATTTTGCATCAGCCCCTGCTGCCTGCAGTCGCCACACTCTAGGTGCAAATTGCTCAGAGCATTACATGATTAAAACACTCCAGCTGCAGCTACTTACAGCAACTACCTCAGCTGTTTTTCTGAAAGGAGTGTGTTTTGACCTTAAAAGGAAAGAAACCAAACAAAACATGCATTTCAGTAATGATATTGAAGTGCTTGATAATACCTTTGAAAACACTAGTGACTAGACAAAAGAAAGGAAGAAGGGACCAAATTTAAAACAGCACTTACAGGCTGTTTTAAAAGGACTGACACCATTTTGTCCATTTCCATGGGAACTGAACAGTTGTACCAAATATAATACTCAAGTTCCACATACCTAGCAGCTGTCCTTTCAGTGTAATTTCATTTGACTGCAACCTGAGATTAAAAAAAACCCTAAGATTTTTAAGATAAGTGATTCGTTCTTCACTCTAACCTTCAAGATGAGTCTGAAAATCCTGTGCAGCTCTAATTAGGGCAAAGTCGTCCATTTGGTATTTTTTTTCCTTTCTTCCAAATTTAAAACCATATACCAACTATTGCATTTGTCACCTACGTTTTGAAAATGGAGGGGAAAAAAACTCAAAAGAAAAAATACACAGAAAAACCCCAAACAACAACAAAAAAAAAAAAAACCCACACGAACAAAAAAAAAAAAAACCGCACAAACAACAACAGAAAAAAAAAATAAAACCAAAAAAAAACCACAACAAAACCCACCAACCAACCAACTAAAACCAGCACTGCTTCAGTTTTGGAATATATTTAAAGAACACACCAGAGTCAGTAAATACACACCTGTACTAGTTAAGAATGTCTACAATCCAACTATTTTATACAGGAAGCAAATAAGATGTTTAAATTATATCCATAATGAAAAAGAAAAGATTACCTTTCCATATTAATTCCTGCTCTTGAACCACTGGATAATATGGCAGCGAGAGCTATCTGTGAGGGACTGAAGAGCAGGTATGCATCCGTCAGAGCCACTCGACTGAGGAAGTCATCAGCTGTTTTCCTCAGAACTTCAGGATTCTCCAGCACTGGATAGCGAGTCTGAAAAGGAAGTATTCAGAAAGTAGGTGTTCCTTGCCTTCTCATTCATGAGCTCAGACCACACAATTCAATAGTGCTTTGTAAAGCTAAAGAGTAGCAAACCATCTTCTTATTCCAAAAATAAATCTAAAGGCATACAGCCACAACTAAACAAACTTCCTCCCAGGTATCTGCCTATCACTTCAGAAACTAAATCTTTTACAATCACAGGCACAAAAGCAAATAAAGATTTTTAACACAACCCGTGACAGATTTATATTATGTCAGTATATGGGGTATGTAGCACATTAAACAATACTACCTTTAGATCGATTAGAAATCCCTCAAACGGCCTGTATGGATTATGGACAATAAGATGGAAGTTCAGTTGCTGAATAAGCAGTAGCTCATATTCCAGTATTTGTTCAAGAGCTTTTTCCTGTCCAGCAGGGCTTTCTCGAAGGTTACCAACAAACTGTGCACTGGACACATTAAATTCATCCACTTTACAGGCCAAAAATGCACATGTCAGCCTTGAGGAGGGGAAAAAAAAAGAAAAAAATTGACATATATAGTACCCAGCTTCTTATCAAGAGTCCTATTCAGAAAATTTTTATCTTCAAAACACCATATTATGAACACAAAAAACTTCCAAATGGAAACCAGAAGAGACCATACTTTGCCTTTACTCATATTTAAGCTCTCAGATGTCTTTTCGAATTTTTTTCAGGTCTTTACAGATACAAAGATTAAACCTCCAATATTTTGCTTGACAGAATAACTCAACATGCATTGATAACTCACATTATTATCCGAGGATGATACTCCATCACCGAGTTGTTGAGGTAAAAACGCTTGAAATACATGGAAGCTGTTCCCTAGATAAAAAAAAAAAACAAGGGAGGGAAAAGTAAGCATAGAAGCAAAAACAGATTAAGAAAAAAAGAAAACTAAGCTAAAAAAAAAAAATAAAATCATGAAACAGAAGAGGCATGTTTGAATATATACTACAGACATACAGGATACACTAAGGCCATCTGAAGGTCTAATACATGTATGCCTGCAACATTTATGCTCAAAAAGCCTGTAATATCTTCATGAAAAAAATGTGAACTTAAATGAAGTTTAAAAATCAAAGACTGAAAGGGACCCTGAAAGTTGCAAGTAGTCCCAGACAGAACATACAACTTTTTAGATCAGTAAGTTTCCTAGTGTGTTTAACAATCATGATTCTCTGTGTGTCGAGAAGTACTGCAATGAATGCCAAATTTCCATGCTGTTCAGAACGCCATCGGCATGAAAGCAGATGTCTTCCATAACCATTACTTGGCATGCCAGATCCAGCACACGTACTCTAACAAGGGTGTCTTGATTTCAGCTGTAATAGTTGTTTTTTCCTCCTTCCTAAGTAGCTGGTGCAGTGCTGCAGCTTGGCTTTAATCTGAGAAAAACACTGATAACACACCGCTGTTTTTAACTGCTGCTCAGTAATGCTTACCCTGATCAAGGACTTTTCAGTCTCACGCTCTACGAGGGAGGAGGGGAAGCAGACAGGACACCTGACCCAAACTAGCCAAAGGGGTATTCCATACCACAGCGCGTCATGCCCACTATATAAACTGCAAGGAGTTACCCGGAAGGTCAGATCGCTGCTCCGGTCGGGTGAGTATCTATCAGCAGCTGGTAAGCCATCACTTGTGTTTATTGCTTTTTCTTTCTCTTTTAGTTTTATATTCTCTCACCTTGTTATTTTCCTTATTAACAGTAGCAGTAGTTTTGTATTGTACCTTAGTTACTGGACTGCTCTTATCTCAACCCGTGGGAGTTACATTCTTTCGATCCCCCTCTCCAGCCCCTCAGGAGGCGGGGGGGGGGGGAAAGGGGGAAGGGATGGAGTGAGGGCGCAGCCACATGGTTCTGAGTTACCAGCTGTGCTTAAACCACAGTCCTTTGCAGCACCAAGGCGGGGCTTGAAGGGTCGAGATAATGACAGATCTGACCAGAGTGTATTTAATTCTATTTGTGATAAGCATTCATTCTTCCAGATTAATAGTCACTTGCCACAATGCTGGTTTATTGGCTCTCTGAGTAGTTGTGTTTGGTCTCAGAGTTTCAGTATATCATACCTTACTTGCAACCTGTACTTGCTGTTAATAGTGTTTATCAGCTCTGGGAAACTGACAGGCTCTGACGCTTACCACCACGGATCTCGGCATGGCAGGCTTGAAGACGGAGCAGAAATCCAGCAGCCGTTTTTCGTAGTGCTTGCATATCGCCAGCTCCTCATGGGGCTTCAGAAGCCGAAGGTCGCTCTGCTGGACCTAGAAGGTTAGCAAAGATAAGTCGGCCTCATGCGCTGCGCCTCCTCCCACACTCCAGCTCCTCCCCTCAGAGAAGGCCGCAAGGCTGACATACCCCTCCTGGAGGCCCTCTGCCTCTCCCCCCTCACGGCTCCCACTCCCACACCTTCCCAGTCGCCGTTGCCTTGCTGTGGAAATTGCGGTTGGCCTCTTCCCGGCACCGCTCCAGCTCCTGCTCGCTGCAAAAAGTCCAGTGCTTGCGCTGGGTGCTGCTGTGGTACATGATGACGATGATGATAACGGCAGCCCCCACACTACGGTATTACGCTTTCCGGTGTGGGCGGGGAACTG